>OU426981.1:11105149-11157649 GCA_911387785.2 Aelia acuminata
ACTTGTCTAGGAGAGGTACAGGGTCTTTGAGTTTTGTATAAAGATTTTTTAATTTATTGTTATTTTTTAATACTAGTCGCATGTGTGGGAAACTCGATGAGAAGGATTTTTTAATTTTGTTTGAGAGAATGGGGATATATGGGATAGATCTGTATTGGAAAGTAGAAATCGGAGGTTGTGAAGAGTTGTTAGAGAGATTTTGAGTTTTAGCATCGTTATTAATAAGTGTTTTTATTAAATGCTCAGGAAAATCGTTAGATTGTAAGATATTTTTCAGGCGGATTTTGTTATGACAATGAAATTTTGGATCGGACAAGTTCAGGCTACGGTGGATGAGGTTTGTATTAAAAAATAACAATAAATTAAAAAATCTTTATACAAAACTCAAAGACCCTGTACCTCTCCTAGACAAGTGTAATGTTGTTTATCGTATCCAGTGCTCCACGCTTAATTGCAACAGTTGCTATATAGGTGAAACCAAAAATTATTTAAAAAAACGTATTTATCAACATAAATACAGTATTTCCACGCGTAATTCGTCTACATCTAAATTAGCAGAACATGCCATTGCCCACAACCATTCCTTCGACTTTGAGAACCCCTCCATATTAGCAACTGTATCTAACCACGACAAACGTCTCCTCTCAGAATCCATTTTCATCCATCTAGAAACTAATAACCCGGTAAATCACAAAACAGATAAAGAGATAATTTCATCCACTTATTCTAACATCTTCCGCATCCTCAAATCCTAGTTTTGATTTCATAGGTACCTGCAATTATCTCTGTACCTCTTATACTTTTATTATTTTTTGTATTGTATGCTTCTTTCTATATATTTTCCAAATTTGTATGCATTGTTACATTATGTATTTTCTCATTTTTATGTTATTATTCAGTCCAGACACAACTATTTGTATACAGTACCATATATTTTGTTAGTTTTTAAATATTTTGTTCACTCAGTTGTCATGTGCCTTCACTTCAAAAGCGTTGGATTTCCCCGCCATAAACCTTTGAAGTCGGCAAACCTACCCCCTACCACTACCCCTACCTTATTTTTACCTTTAGTCTTAGTATCCACCTGGACTCAGTAGGTAAATATCATATTCTATTTTATCTTGTTAGCCAGCCTCTTATTTTAATATTTATGTATACCATCTTTTATATTATTATCAGTTCTGTAATGTATCCATTTATTGTCACCCTCTAGCATAGATACTCATATATTTGTTTTCTTTTAGCCCTGATGAAGATCCACAAGCTGGATCGAAACGTTGGCTTACCATAATAAATATCATTGTAAACTGAAAATCCTGACCATTATTTAACCTATCGTAATTGAAGAACAGTTGACCATCTCTCATCTCTACTAGTGTATATATATATTACTTATTCTCTACTTATCGATTTATTAAGTTTTTATTATTTAGTTAGGCAATTTTGTTCTTCTTTTTGTACTTTATTTTGTTCCTCTTTCTTTATTTTTATTTGTGTATCTTTTCATGTTAAACATTTAATTTATTACTCTTAAATTTTACATTTTTAAGAGAAAATCTGAATTGTACATTGTATGCGTATAATATGTGGTTTTACATGGAGTACTGTTACAGTCGGAAATTTTAATAATTTTATTAGGTAAATAAAATAGATCTGAAATCGAAATTGTGAATGGCTTCACTTATAAATATAGATTTTGGAAATAGATGTGGTAACTAACTGTCGGAAATAATTGTAGATAGATGTTCAAAAGTAGTTATAATAAATATATATTAATATAGTTGTAAGAACCTGTTGTAAATAGATGTTGTAAATAGAGTTAGGAAGGATTAAGGAGTGGATAGTTGGGGGTACTGGCCATCGGTCAGAGTGAGTCGGAGAGTGAGTCTGAGAGTGAGAGAGAGCAAGCCAAGGGTGTGAGAAGTTGTCCGCCAGAGATCAGTAATCTGGAGGACCCGGCGATTGTTCTGGTAGTTCCAGGAGGTCAGTAGAGAGGAAAAAAAACCTGGAGACACCCGTAAGGGGATTTGGAGCAGGAGCCGCGGCGGACGAGTAAACACACTGCACAGGGCTGTGGAGACTCTCGAAGGTATATGGCGAAGAAATTGTGAGTACCCCATTAAGAACTTATATACAGGAAAACGGAGTATTCTTTTTTTTATGTGTGGAAGACTGAAAGACGTTAAAACTATAAATAGTGGAGAGAGATTATGATTTTTTTTTGTTTTTTATTTGATGATAAATTGATAGTTATTTTAATTTATGTTCTATCAAGGGTATTTTTTTTTTGTAAGAGTTGACAAGTGTTTATATATTTTTTTTTCCTATTGAATGTATTTTTTTTTCTTTGGTTAGGAGATATATTTTTTTTTCATTCTTCTAGAAGATTTAAGGGTTTTGTATTTACTTTTTCTATATTTCTTTTTTTCAATATAATATGATATTATTAAAATATAATGGTTCCTCATAACTCAATAGTTTTGTTCTGTTTAATTAATCCCCTGTAAAGGTGACGCCATTCCAAATAATTAAATATAGGAGGCAGAGACGCCATATTGAGCCCAGACCTGATATTCTTTTTTTTATTATCGTCACCTCCTTCATTTCCTCACTCAGGGTTTCGTTATTCCCAAAAAATAACGTGGCGCCCTTTATTTAGATATATATATTTTTTTTGTTTGGTAAAGTTTTTTTAGGAGGTAATTACTCCCAAAATAAATTTTTCTATTTCCCAAGAAATAAAATAAGAAGACCCACCCTTTCTCCGTCTGAGCGGGGCAATTTAATATAATTTTACGTTATAGTACGCAAAATTATTCAATAAACTCCTCTTGCATAGGGCGTAGTATGCAAGAGAAAAAAAAATATATGTATATATAAAGATAAAGATTATAATATAACCCACCTCAATTAGAGTCTTATCTGCTAAACCACTTTCGACTTCTTCTAAGGACAAATAGTGCTCAAATTTGCCAGCCTTTTTTTGATTTCTGAATTTTTTCTTCAGCTTCCTAAATTTTTTAAAAAAAGAAAAAAATTATTAACTGAAGTAATGATAATCCAGCCACATTACTTGCTCTCACCAAAATACTTACTTCAACTTTTCACAATCTCTCTCGTAATGATTGTGCATCTCGTCATCGCTTTCGTATGCCACACCATTTACTGTTACCGTTACAGTTTCGTCTGATTCATCTATATTCCGATCCCTAAAAAAATTCAAGGTTTCCGATATTTAAATCATTCCATCAATTACTTAATGCGTTTAAAAATTGATTAATATATTTAGGTAAAGATTTCCGTAAGTTACTTCCGGGCGTGGCCTATATCTGGTGGTTATGTTTCCTCGATATAAGGGAACTCTCTTCGCATCCTTTTCATTTACAAAGGGCCGTGATCAGGTTAATTAGATCCCAACTTTCGACTCCTGCTCGCTCTTCGGGGATAAATAAACCCACAAATGGGTCCTTTTCAGTGGAGATTGGGGCGTTATGTTAGCTTGGCCCAGAAGTAATGTAAGGAAACTAGTACATTAATTTTAACAAAATTTTAAATATACAAATAAATACTTCTTATTGTTGGGATGAGAATTCGTCGAAGGTTGAGACTGTTCGTTGTTCTTTTCTACGTCGGTATTGTTATTCGATTTTTTTTTATCTTTCTTCTGCCTTTTCTTTTTTTTCTTTTCCTTTTTACCCGAGCTACTTTGTGATTCATTTGAGATTTGCCTTTCGACTGCCCTGGAACAAAGCGGAATTTATTGTGCAACTGAATAAGTTTAATCTACAGAACCTGTTTGCTCGTTAGCTCTGAGAGAGTCAATAATAAGAAAAATAGTAAATTATTAAAAAAAAAAAAAATGGAATGTTTTAATGGAAGGACACAAATATTATGGAGTAGATACCTGTGATTCGTCGAGTCGGTATTGCTAAGTTCATGTTTGCCATCCACTTCTGAAGAAGGGCCAGCATTAGTAGGTTGTGTTTGTTCTCCGTTAAGTTTGCGGTTTCCGTTGTTTTGTTTTTCTGAATGATCGATACGTTTGTTATTCCTATCGCCATCTTGAAGAGGTATGGGCAAGCCCTGGACTTTGTTAACTCCAGGGTTCTTATTAGTATCCTGTTCAGTTCTCGATTCAACACTTTCAGTTCTGGAATAAATAAATTCAAATCTGTATGAATTGGAATATCGATAAAAGATAGGTTTTAAGTACCTATTTATAAAGGTAATTCTCATGAAAAAATAAAAGTAAATAAGCGCTAATAAAAAAAAAATTGAGAAGACTGGTGGCGTTAATAGATAAATTAAGGGACCACTCAGGGAAATAATCTGAAAATTCGCATATATCATATACAGTTAGCAAAAAAAGTCTATGTAAACTATGCCCAAAATCAAATTTCAGCCAAGGTAAAATAACAGACTATTCTTTTAATTTTTTCTTTATAAATTAACCCTTAATACTTGATCATTTTTAAACATTTTCAATTTCATAAAAAGCGTTTTAAGACATTTATAAAAATAAAAAAAAGTCTGTGTACACTAATTATTTAAAAAAATAATATATATATTTTTTTTTTGGTAAACACATTGTTATTGTGGTGTTACTTATAGCTGGTAATCTTGTTGCAGCGCAGTGATCCACTCACTGTTGGATTATCATTCACAGATCGCGAAATTGCAGGCCTGTGATTTCTCAAAATTTATCTAGGTTTACCTTGAAGATAACTGGTTTCTTGGTTAATAATTAATAATGATTAATTAATAATTAATGCTTAATTATTCTTTTTACTGTAGAGTGACGTTTCTTAATTATTTCTGCGATTTCTCTCAAATATTTTCCCTCATTTCTTAAATTAATAATCAATTGTCTAATTTCTAAACAAATTTCCATTTTTAGCAAAGTAACAGAAAAACTCGCAAATCACGGCCACTATAAAGACTTAGCTGACTAAAATAAAGCTTTTTGTTTACATTGAAAACGTTTGTTTATTATTGTACAGTATTTGAAGGAGTTTATAATTAATGTACACAGACCACAGCAGGTCTCGATTGACTTCAACTGTGAAGTCTTTGCACCTTGCGGATTCTTTCAAGGGATCATTCTAGGATATTTTTAGATGAAAAAAATGCAAAAATTAAAATTCTAAATGTGGCCTTATTTTTCAATGAACGATTTTCACATTTTTTTAACAAAATGTGTAAAAACTAAATTTTAATATTTATTCTTCGTGTATCTTTTTATAGGATATATATAATATCCTATATATAGCATATAGGATATATAGGATATTTAGCACTCAAAACCGACTAACTTCTAATTGCATACTGATCCTGGAATAATACATACAAATCCAACTAAGAGTAGAGAATAAACTGATATAGATATGTTTATTTATATGTCCTTCGTAGGATTTACCTTTATGTGGGTGGTTTATTATTTGTTTTTTTGAATTCATATCGGAAGTATGTTTCACGAATGACAACATATAAAAGTAAATATTTTAATCATTCAAAATTTTAAAATTATTAGGTACTATTAAATACTCATCAAATATAGGCATATATATTGGACGTATTTAAAAGCCCTAAAAAGGGCTAATATGCTATTTGTAAAACATAGGTATATATTGAAAAAAAAAACATTAGATAGAAAAATAAATGATAAAGATTACGATACGTATATATATATATATATATAAATCAAATTTTTGTACATTTTACCTAAAAAAATGCGAAATTTGTTGAAATGAAAAAAATGGCCACCTTTAGGATTTTAATTTTTGCATTTTTTTCATCTAAAAATGTCCTAGAATGATCCCCCAAAAGAATCCGCAAGGTGCAAAGACTTCACGGTTGAAGTCACTCGAGACCTGCCGTGAGACTTATTTTGCAATGGCTCAGGAGTTCTATTAGCAATCATCTTTACCTTATCTTTAATTTTATAATTATTTTTTTTTTGGTAGTGAATTTTAATTCTTTCAAAGTTACAGTTTAAAAGAAAATAATATAAAAAGTGTTTTCTACATTTCCTTTGATGTCCTGGGCAAACTTAGAAAATTTTAATGTGGTGTACACAGACTTTTTTTTACTAACTGTATATGTAGAACTTATTGAAATTAAGAAGGTTGTCAGATATAAGGTTTACATTGATAAAATGAAAAACATACTAACCTACGGAACATCGGAGCGAGCCTAGCTGGCGACCAGGGCTGAGGCGAGGGGAACTGAGGCGGAGTGAGGGGGCTCGGCGGGGTGTTGAGGAGGGGGACCTCGAAGCCTGGCGGTGGGCGGACAGCTGGCTGTATCGGGCGCCCGATTGGCTGCCCTGTCATGCCAACAATTGGGAAACCTTAGCAAAATTTTAATTAGGATAAAAAAAAAAAGGTTTGAAAAATAATAGATAAAGAAATGAATAATAAAAAAAAAGAAAAACAAAATAGTACAACTTGAAACTGAATTTCTATATATGCTGGCTTAAAGTATGAATACCTTATAAGTATGAATACGAAGTTAAAACCTTTTAACTTGTAAAACTTTCTTCTTTTATGTTTCTCTCAGACACTTTTCTGACTAGAGAAGAAACTCATTAATCTGACCTTGATAGGATCAGGGTTAGAACCACAAAAAGGTTAGATTAACCAGAGACGATAAAAAAATGTTTTAATTTTTTGTTTTAATTTTCACAACATATAATGGGTGTACTATAGGACCCCCATTATCCGGGACTCGATTTACCGGGGTTCCGAGGAGCCAATTTCTTATTTTTTTTTTTTTTAAGCTGTTTTTAATTTTTATTTATGCCATTTATTTTGTATGTATAATGTTTATTTTAAAAAATGAATACGCAAATATTTTAACGAGTACACAATGGCTGATTATCTATTGCTCTTAAAAATGATGAAATAAAATAATAAAAAAAACACGGAAAGCTGGTATCGTATGATGAGATGTTTCCGGCAACTATTAATCCAATTCATATTTTAGAAAGGATATTGTTTTCAAGTCCATCTAGGAAACTCTTACTCTTTGACTAGAAAACAAAATATTCTCGGTTGTGATTGAGTCTCCATTTAAATACGAACTAACAAAATGTCGCAAAAAATAAAACCTGTCGTATTAACCATAACAGAAATTAACCATTATAGTAGAAAAAGGTTTTAAAACATCGTCCACTGAATTAGGAATCGGCGAGCAAACAGTTCGTGATATTTTGAAAAAGAAAAAACACTTTCCGACTTCGTATCGTCGTCGGCCCAAACATCGTGTCCTCAGAAAACAATGAAGAACTCTACATTAAAACATATAGATGAAGCTGTCTATCAGTGGTCCATGCAAAAACGCGCTGAAGGAATTCGTTGGTTACTTGTGTTCGTTTGTTTCCGCAGTGTGTTAAAAGGGATTTTCTGCAGCTTTTTTTGTTTGTTTTTTTAATTAACCTTCTTTTCTATCACATTAAGTCAATAAAATGTTTAATTTGATTATCCGGGGTTTCCGATTATCCGTGGACCCCCCTACCCATCATTACCCCGGATAATGGTGGTTCTACTGTATTTATAATAAATTTTCCACAAATAAAACAGAGCATATGATTTATTAGATAGCGTTATGATTCGAACTTGCCAATCTTTAATTGTAGTAGTCCCTTCAGCTCCTATTTCACTAAATTTTAATGAGGCTTTCCCATAAATTAAAATCACATTCATAATCAATTATTCACTTATGATACTTGATTTATAAAATTTTGCGAGGGTCATAAGCTTGGTATAAAACCATAGTGAACTAAGCAACAAACCAATTTGATTTTTAATTTTTTTTTTTTAAATTACTTATTATTATATTTTTTTAATCATGCTTCTTAATATTTGAATAATATAGTGTATAAATGTATGACATAGACAAAAGTGAAATGTATCGTACTTCAAAAGCGATAGAAATAAACAAAACCCTATTTCACTAACTTCAACTCTAACTTCAGTTTTCTCGAAATATGGAGTTAGGCACTTAATTCACTTTTGCATTACACCGAATTTATATTTTAATAATTACGCATCCAATGTTATTCCGCAAACCTGACAACAACTGGTAATACCAAAAGGTCAGGAAAAGACCAAGAACTCTTTACTGCTTCACTTCCCTGTTCCTTTACAGTCCTTAACTTGCCATTGTCCATTAGAGTAATATAGATAGTAAATCTCTATACATCGATATGGTTTATATAGCAACATCCATTAACCAAATTGTAAGTATGTTCATACATTTTTATCATTTGAATTATATACAGTCATACAACATATGTATTTTATATATTTATATGACTGTTAACTTTAGTATATTTTTACATATATTGTAGATGTAACTCATATAATTGTATTCCAACCTGTTTGTTCATTGTATGGGATGATTATGAAAACAAAATAGTCTCGAAACGTCGCCATAATGTAGTCGTTTATTACTGACGGAACCTCAAGAACCTTAGTATAATATACTGGGTGTCCCAGACCTAGTGTAAAAAAAAATTGGGTAATACTGCATGTTAAACAGGGTATAATGGCGCAGAAATGAGTTTCCTATCTCAATCTTTTGAGGAGATAAAATTTTTTTGTTTTTATTTTTAAAATCTTACTTTTTTTCTGAAAAATTACAGTTTTCTTGACTTTGGTTTAGCGTAGAAACAAAAGCCATAATGTTTTCTTAATCAGCATTAAATTTTCTAAAATATGAAATGGGTCTAGTTATTTTAAATCCTCTTTCAGTGGGACTTTTAACGCACTAAACACAAAACCTTTATTAAAACTTAAATTTTTGATAGCTTTTGAAAATTCTTTACTCCCCGCTGGAGCACCCTGGAAGCTGTCAAATTTCCTAAAAACTGCAGAATTTAGTGAGTTTTTCAGTGGTGTAACCCATGATACAATTGCACTGCACCTTTTAAGTCTAAAAGAAGTTTTTCTACTGAAAAACACGCTAGAGATGTCACTGCTGGGGCAATGAGGAAGCGCACTAGAACCTGCATCCAAAGTAATAGATGCCAAACTTCCCATGAGTTAGAGTTAGGTTTACTTTTTTAATACTAGAAAGAACAATGTATGAATTCTAAATAATATAAAAAGGATAATAAAAATCTAAAATTAAAAAAAAAAACTCCATAGTTTAAATTTAAAAAATACTTTCTTTAAAATAAATTAAAATTTTTTCTTCTCTTCTGCTAAAATTTGAAAAATCCTACATAAAAAATGTTGAAGACAAAAAATAATATTATTGTAGGTTCTGATTATTGCAGCGCGTGTTCAAAATTTCCTCCATTATTTTGGATGCAGGCTTGTCTTCAACATTTTTTATGTAGGATTTTTAAATTTTAGTAGAAAAGAAGAAAAAAGTTTAATTTATTTTAAAGAAAGTATTTTTTAAATTTAAACTAAGGATTTTTTTTTAAATTTTAAATTATTATTACCCTTTTTATGTCATTTAGAATTCATACATTGTTTTTTCTAGTCTTAAAGAAGAAATTAGGAAATTTGACTGCTCCTAGGGTGCTCCAGTGGGGAGTAAGGAATTTTTAAAAACTATTAAAAATTTTAGTTTTAATAAATGTTTTGTGTTTAGCGTGTTAAAAGTCCCACTGAAAGAGGATTTAAAATAACTAGACCTATCTCATCTTTTAACACCCACTAATATATATATATATATATGTGTGTGTATGTATATGATGGATACTTTTCTTCAGGTCTATATGAAGGGCTAAAGGAAAGGCTAAAGTGGAGATGATATAGATTCATTGCATTGTTTTAATCTATGCTATTGTTTTTTTTTTTTTTTTTTTTTTTTTTTTTTTTTTTTATAGAACAAATAAAATTTTAAGCTCAAATAACTTAATTTACAATAAACCCAATATTTTCACAGAAATACATACCGGGGGTTTGTTGTCCAAGAATCAAAGGAGGAAAGTTATGACTAACTGGCATCCTATGCGCTTGCTGCGGAACGTATTGAGGCGGAGAACAAGCTTGAATCGGTGGAAGGTGGTGGAAAACAGGAATTGGCGGGGGCGGAGGGAAATCTTGAAAGTATTTCGAACCTTCAAATGATCTGCTAGTCAAAGAACTTTCCAAGTCGGAACAGGATAAAACCCGTACCCTAAAACAATAAATAAACAAATTACAATGTCAGCAATTACATATTTAAAAAATATATAATAAAATTTACTAGAATCCATCAGAAAATATTATCCTATTGACCACTATTATATTTATATAATCACTACTCTTCTATATCTATGATTAGGAAAAATGTATGAATCTTAATAATTAATTTTTCTTATAAGAAATACTTCTTTAACCATGACTTACCGTTCATTTTGTAAACCCGCAATTTTTCTATGGGGACTTAAACTTCTCCTTTCAGTAGAACTGTTTCTGAAAAAAAAAATAATAATATTTATAATTTGAATTTTAAATTAGGGGCCTAAGAACTAGGTGCTGATTAGTTGTGTTCATTTGTTAATGAATTGACACAAAATCGATAGTTCGAATTAGGCTTTAGGGAACTGAATTATTAAGCAAGTTTCCTTAAAAATGTTAGGTTAGAATAGTAGAATAGAAGATGACGATTGTTGTCACCTTCTAGCAAAGATACTCATATATTTGTCTTCTTTTAACCCTGATGAAGATCCACAAGTGGGATCGAAACGTTGGCTTTTCAAAATAAAAAAGTTTTAACTGAAAATCCAGTCAATCAATCAACTTATCGTAAAAATTATTTTTATTATTGAATATTCATTAGATAAATAAAAATTTTGTTTTCTTAAAATGAAAATGTCTTTATTTATTTTACAATACGATTACGAAACAGAACCTTATCAGCGTGTCTAGTGACAGGTTAAAAGAATGGCAGGCAGTAGTTGGCAGTGCCCAAACTTACACAAGTATCAAAGTTATATATCTACCACACTTCTAATTTTTTTTTTTTTAGATATTCCTGGATTGACCTGTAACTGGTTCAGTTTCACTATGGAAAAAAAATCAGCAGTGTAATCTTAAAAAAAAAAAAAAAGACGAACAAAGTAAACGAAATCAACAAAAATACTATATTTGAATGATATGTACCTTTACCATTTATTTTGAAAAAGTATTTTATGAGTAATAACTAAAATTAAACTTAACAAGAACATTGTCATGGAACCAGTTAAAATATGTTAAAATACATTGAAGTGTGGAAATGCATAAGGGTATAAGTGCCTTAGAAATTTAAACAGAAATGATGTGACTTATACCTTCTACGTTCAGCGCTAACACCATACCATCTTTCATACGTTCAATGAATTCTTTTCAAACAACATAACGTTATTTATACCCATTTCTGAAGAATGGCTTTGGCACATATGGATTTGGCAAAAAAAAGACCTTTGTTTTATTTTTTTGGCACTTAGACCCTTATGCATTTCCACGCTTCAATTATTTACTAATAGCTAAAATAAGTAAATAATCTTGTTTATTTACACATTTTTTGAGTAATTTCTAGACCATCTTCTTCTCAAATAATCATGAGATTAATCATCAATGCACATTCAATTTACATTCTTTCCACTGATCGATGATAAAAGTCAACCAGTTAAGAAACTAACATGAAATCAAATCAAACTCAACAATAAATAAAATCAAATGTTCCAAAAGATTAACTATACTAAAAATAAGTAATTATATTAGAATCAATACACAAGTTGTGAATTTAATTTTTATAAGATACCTAAATTAAGAAAATTGTACAATTTCAGAGGTGCGGCTTCTCCTTCTTGAATAGGACATGATTACAGAATTCCAAAAATGTCCCAGTGGTTTGCAAATAGGCAGTGATGACCGATCTGTTTAGAGCGGCCTCTGATGGTATGTTTATGTCTTTAGAGCGAGTAGGGCAGAAGTGTTAAAAGGTGATTCAAATGACAGAAGGTTACAGTCACAAACACGGAGTCAATACTTAGGCATTCTCATAATTCCCTCTAGGTGGAAATCATGGAATCTTAGTCGATCCGAAAAGGAGAACCCCCCATTTCAATAAAATGGAAAAAAAAATTTTAATGCTTACAATAACATATCCACATATGGTATAGTTTCTGTCGGTGCAGAAGCAGCAACGGCAGGAGGCATGTTGTAGATATTACGAGATGGCATGGACTTCATAGAAAGCGGATGAGGAATGTTCACTGGTGATGATGCTGATGGTAAACTAAAAAATAATAATAATTAAAACCTTTGATTGTAAACCTCTTAGTAATGTTCAAAAAGTAAACAGCATGAAATAATAATAAACACAAATAATCACGATCTAAATATAAACAATTGTTCTGAATTTAGTTAATATTTACTGACCGAAAACCTATAAACAGGATGGAACCACGATTTAACGCTAATTAGTAAAGAAGTACCATGAAGAAAGTTGTAAGAAATGACTCACAAGTTCAATGTTGTTAAAGATGTAAAAGATTTTGTAGGTAGCGCTGCAGCACTAAACATACCAAAATTGCATGGTTTCAATATTGTAAAAGAATTGATCATAGAAAGTTATCCAACTGAATAATTTTCATATAAAGACAAAGAAGAATTAAAAAGCATCTTAAGGTTTTCTTATTTTTTTTTGTATTTAGACATAAATCAAAACTAAAAAAAGAAAAAAAAATACTAAAAGAAAGGAAAATAGAGGAAATGAATAATAACTTCAAACATATGTAAGAACTAAATAGAAAAATAAAATATTTTGAAAATGATATATCATAATAAAATTATAATAAATCTATTTTTATTATACGAGAACTAATATATTTTGTTCATACTCTATGAAAATAATTTAAATTACTTCCTTTAATAATTTCCCTTGATTTCCACATCTATGAAAATTAAATTGAAAAATCACAAAACTGTTTACACAAACAACAAAATAATTGGCACTATAAAAAAAAAAAATAAAAATAAAAAAAAAAATCAAATACAATAAAATTAACAGCTAATGTTTGTTAAAAAATCTTTGCATTTCCTCGATTATATGCTTCTGTCTGAATATTTAGATGACAAAACTCTAACAATACTATTGAGCAATATGATGCTGGTGCCAAAATGGCACTCAAAAATATAAAACAATAATATACAGCCTAAACAACAATCAGTAAACAATGAATAGAAACTATGTAAATGTTACATTAACTCATGACATGGTTCCTGCCTTTTGTTTTAATTTTAGAAAGCACAATAATATGTATATTTATTAAAATAATTCGGGCAATAATAATTATTTCAATAATGAAATTAAATATTTTGCTTACTTGTTTAACACCTTCCCACCGAATCCAGGCGGAATGTTGGCTGGAGAATAATGCCTGGGAAATATATAATAAATAATTTATATTATATAAAATTAGCTATTAATTTAAGATGAGACCATGATGAAAACTTACTTTCTATCCATGACAGCAAAAGTCTTAGGAAAACCACTCTATAAAAAATAGCTCCGATAGATAAAACCCGGCTTTGTTAATTAATAATTAAAATATCATCATCAAGATGACAACAAATAATAAAATGAACCATACACCATAACAAATCAAGGAGAAAATAAATTACATATATTAAAGTTAGATGAGGAATCCACTTTGGACTATAAACCTAATACCCAGTATTAAATTCGATGCCATAAAAAGCCTACATCCTCAGAAAATATCTGAGAGAAGCAATATGGATGTAAAAAAACAGTAGTTTTTTTAAAACCATTAAACTTCTGCAAATGGCAACAGTCGAAATGAAAACACAAACACTCCAGACTGGAACCAGCTGTAAACTGAATGAGGCCTCGCGCAGGTAAACAGGTGCAATGCACTTATTTCTGACCTCTATCGATACCTGCAAAGCAAAAGGATCTCAAAGAAGAAAACTTGTTGCTGAATTGAATTCTTCTTTGTAATAAAGCGAAACAAACCATAGTTAAAACAATATATTTACTTCTCAATTTTAGAAATAAGGCTCTTTTAGAATAATAACAAAATCAAAAGAACACTAAAGAAAGTTTTTTTTTTCAATTAACATAATTTAAAATCCCTATAAATAAATAGCTATAGGCGGGCGCAATCGACTATAGAGTGCGCTAGTAGCATTTTCAAAATGTAGGAAAGAACGGGGATAGACTTAGTTGATGTAATAGAGATAGTTGGTAATTTTAGGAGACCATTAATTGAAGGGCAGGCTATTCTTGATGCAAACCACATAATAACATGTGTAATAATATCTAGAAGTAAAAAAACAGTTATTTTACAAGCCTTGTGCCTTTAAACTAGCAATTTTAAAGGACTGCCCCATCAAATAAAAGTGGAAATCAAATTTATTAATAATAATAAGCAATTTTCTTGTCATTGTAAGTGTAAAGCTGGTAGTTCTGGTAAATGCAAACACATCATTGTAACTTTACTCTACGTTTTTCGGTTAGTAATAACATTAATTACCTATTCATACAATCATTGTTATGACAGCTTAGATTCTTTGTCATATTATTTATTTATTTGTCAAAACTTTCAGGCTTCGCATTGAAAACTTGGAACACTTAAGCACAACGGATGTAAGACAAAAATGGGGAACATTAAAAAAGAAAAACAAATATGACACCATGGTCCCAATGTTATTTGCTTAAAACCAACATTTTGGCATAATAAAATGTCAAATACTAATAGTTACCTCGATAAACATAGTCACTTTCTTTAAAATGAAGACTAAATATCGTCATATGTTTCGAAACAGGCTTATCTATTCTTAATTTTACAATCCACTCTTTAAGAAGCTTTTTATTTTTTGGAAACAAATGGAATGACACATCTTTAGATTTTTTTGAAGAACACTGAGGGACCGAGCAATACCTATTAGACATTTTTACAATAATTTTTTGCTCAATCGGGTTTTAATTATGGAAAAATAAATTAAAAACGGCAAAAAACCCTATGAATCCCAGGTAATCGCACGGCTTCTATCCCCGTTTCTCTAGTTCCTTCTAGTTCCTCAAAGAAGCAGCACCGTCGCTTGCGCTCGCCTATTATTAAAGATCGGAATTCCGTGCAGCAAAAATTTGAAAACATGCAATAAAAATTTCAAAACGTCCAAAAATGTGCATTAAAAACTTCAAAACGTGCAAAAACATGCAATAAAAGTGTATTGTTCGAAAATCAGGCATTAAATTATTTTTGTCAACAAAAAATAGCTACTTTGGAAAAAAATAAGTAGCGGAGAGTAAATTGAAATAGAAACTTTTTATTTTTTCAAATTATTTTTATAATATTGGTTTTAGTATATGTTTTGGCAAAATCACTGAATTTTGGATATTTTGTGTACTACTAATTTTGTGTAACTACTATTTTGTATACTATTGATCTAGTTTTGAAAATATTTCCGGTATAAAAAAAATAGGAACATAAAAATGTGGAATAAACAGTAAAATACTCCCATGTGAGCTGTAATTATATTGGAAATAGGAAGATCTTAAAAAAGGAAAGATGCTACTCAAATTATGGAATCACTAGATGCATTATCCGGTCTGGAGGCTTATTTTTAAATCCCTCTGGTAACACGCAATACCCCTGTTATCGTTCTAGGGTTAAAAAAAATTAAATACTGTTAAAAATCAATTTGTGATTTCCTCTCACATCCCATACTTTTATCACTAGATACAATCCCTTTTGAGTTCAGGATATTTTTCAATCCATTCTGCAGTTTTCGAAGACACACTTACTCCCATTTTAGGCATTTTTAGTAACAATATACTCGACAGAAGCTAGTTTGATACTGACAGAACGATGGGAATTGAGAAACAAAGTGTAAACATCCAGGAACCACTAAACCCTCATATCTGGGAAATCGGAGGTTTGTGTTGGTTCACATCTCCCAAGTTCCCTTTACATTTTTTCTATGATATTCTCATTTATTTTTCCATTAAGTATTATTTTGATGTGTATTTAAGAAAATTAAAATTTGTTATATTTTTTTTTTTTTTGTTGAAAATATCAAATGATGCAATTTCGTCCAGAAAAAACCTCAAAACGTGCAATTTCGTGCAGTAAACCCCAAAACGTGCAATTTCGTGCGGTATAAAACTTCATTAAAACGTCCCATTAGGCTTGATACAGATAAGTAACTTGAGTTCGCTTTATTCTGACTTACCAATAAAAAAATGCAATTGCACGGGAATCGGATGCAATTGCATCGGAGCATAACTGAGGTAGTTTGGAGAAATATTAAACTATAGGTGAACATATAATAAGTTTACAGTGGTCTGTAGCAATGAAGCCTAAGTTAATAATATGAAATGTAGTATACAAATACAAAGTGATTTTTTCCCACACTCATTATATGTTTCCATCACCCATTGTCATATTGTCAAACAACTTATATCATCGGAATAGTATCATATACTATATAATTTTTAATTTATTTCTCTTTACATATCTTTAGTCCCACACCCTACTATATAGCTGTCATTTTCAGTTCAATAATCATCCATCCTTCTTTATATAATTTCTCTGATTGGTTGTTTTAGGTTTTTCTCATTTAGCCCTAATTATGACCTAAAATTTCGGTCGAAACGTCGGCTACAATAAAATGAAGGGTCATGGGGAAAAACCACAGTAGTCCAATCTAGTCCATTCTGAGAAAAATGAAATTTAAAGTTTATGGTCCCCTTGATCCATTTTCCAAAAGTTAAAATTAGTTTCAAAAAACATATTCCTCAAACCCAGATAATTGTTTACCACTGTACAATATTTCCAAAACCAAATAGTAGTTTAAATGCCAATGAAATAAGAAAACATCACCAAACTGCTCATTGTTGGCGGGAAAAACCACTGTAGTCGATTGCTTATTTGTTTATGACCTGTAAATTATTATTACTTTTTTGGGTAAACAAACAAAACAATAATACTTTAAATTACAAATTTATTTCTATTTGCTAATAGAAATAAATTTGTTTCTCTATTCTGTCTACTTTTTGTAGGGTCGATAGTTATGTTACCCGCGTTGATCTTTTGGCCTCATCCCAGTATTAATTAAACTTTTATTAATAAACCGGACTCGAGTTTCATTAATGCCATGAATTGACAAAAAAACCTCCAAACAAACTTGAATATCACTGTATTGATAATTATTGTTCTCATCTTTCACTGTAACTTTATAAACATAAGAAGATTTATTTGGTATGGATATCTCAGAATTTGTTCTGGGACGACGACTTTGGATTGGTATAACAGTTATGAGACCGCTAAGGAAGGCGTTTTGCTCATCTCTTGACGACATATTATTAAAATTAAATAATATTTCGTTTCTTGCAGATAAATGAACTATTTCAAAACTCTTAAATCGCTTACAAAAACAGTTTTCATCTGACTCGTGAATTGAAAGTCTGAGTTTTTTCATGACATCAGACATTCGTCTGTGTTTTTTTTTTTTTTTTGTTATTTTGTTAATTGTGTTCACTTGTATTAATGTTCAACTGAACTAAAGTCACTGTTCATATGCACTTCAATCACAGACATACACCACAGAAATGGGCTGCTGTTAACCTTTCCCCGACACTCAGGACTTCAGCTGTTTTTCCCCCTTGTATGTAATTTAAACTATAGATTTTGTTTTAAATATTTTATTTTTGAAGAGAAAAGATTGGGCTCCGCCGGGAATCGAACCCAGGCCTCCCGCGTGACATGCGGGGATGCTAACCACTGCACTACAGAGCTCTCCTCCAAACGGAACCAATCCTTCCTCTTCACTGATACCTACTTCTTTTCTCTTCAACGATCTTTTTTCTTCAAAAATAAAATATTTAAATTAATTTTAAAAAAAGGTGGTTACCGACGAACAAAGATTAGATTAATATAAAATATGGATTTTATGTGGACTATCGTTTTGTTTCTCGACTGTAACAAGTTTGAAAAGATAGTACACTTCCTGTAATATAAGATGGCACAACTTGTATCAAATCAACAAAAAGTGGACTTCCGTGGGTTTTCCCCCTGACCCTTCTAATATGTAAATATCACATATTTGTGCTAATTATTTTGACCTGTTCATTACATCTACGGTCACCTATCTTCCACCATCATCCCATATAATCATGGATGGTTAATATTAATGCTTACTTAGTTTAGTTGTCTATCCCAACCAATTTGTTATTAATTATAATTGTTTATAGGCGGGCGCAAGCGACGGTGCTGCTTCTGCGACGGCGCTGCAAGAACTAGAGAAACGGGGATAAAAGCCGGGCCATTACCTGGGATTCATAGGGTTTTTTGGCGTTTTTAATTTATTTTTCCATAATTAAAACCCGATTGAGCAAAAAATCATTTGAAAAATATCTAATAGGTATTGCTCGGTCCTTCAGTGTTCAATTAGAAAATCAAAAGACGTGTCATTCCCTTTTATTTCCAAAAAATAAAAAGCTTCTTAAAGAGTGGATTGTAAAATTAAGAATAGATAAGCCTGTTTCGAAACATATGACGATATGTAGTCTTTATTTTAAATAAAGAGACTATATTTATCCAGGTAAATATTAGTATTTGACATTTTATTATTCCAAAATGCTAGTTTTATGCAAATAACATTGAGACCATAGTGTCATAGATTTGTTTTTCTTTTTTAATTTTCCCCATTTTTCTATTACATCCGTTGTGCTTATTTGTTCCATGTTTCAATGCGAATCCTGAAAGTTTTGAGAAATAAATAAATAATATGACAAAGAATCTAAGCTGTCATAACAATGATTGTGTGAATAGGTAATTAATGTTATTACTAACCGAAAAATGTCGAGTAAAGTTACAATGATGTGTTTGCATTTACCAGAACTACCAGCTTTACACGTACAATGGCAAGAAAATTGCTTATTATTATTAATAAATTTGATTTCCACTTTTATTTGATGGGGCAGTCCTTTAAGATTGCTAGTTTAAAGGCACGAGGCTTGTAAAATAACTGTTTTTTTATTTTTAGATATTATTCCACATGTAATTATGTGGTTTGCATCAAGAATAGCCTGCCCTTCAATTAATGGTCTTTTAAAATTACCAATTATCTCTATCACATCAACTAGGTCTAACACCGTTCTTTCCGACATTTTGTAAAACTACTAGCGCACCCTATATTCGATTGTGCCCGCCTATAATGTTTGTCCTTGCAAAGAGGTATCTACCCGAAATATCGATTTTAAATACCTCGTTATGAGGTACTGTTATCAGTAATTAGGATTGATAACTTATCAGTTCTGTCAATGTTGTTTTTATCTACTGCCAAACAAAAGAGAACAGTATGAAGTTCAAGTTTACTAGTTTGCCAAATTACATTATAGTGAAATAAATTTCATTTTTCTCTTCTAAATTACAGTAATAAAAATATTTATTTTAAATATTAAAAATTGTTATTATTGCTACAAATGTTGTACTCATTTAGCCTAAGTCCATTTGAAATGAATAGTGATTTGAACGAAAAATTATTTAAAGCTGTTAGTCAAGGGGATTACAATCAAGTTAAGAGGTTTTTGTTTGCCGGAGCTGATGCTAATTTTGTAGTGAAGAAATGGTGTGGTGAAACCACTTTACTTCATTATGCACCTACTGCTGAAATAGTGAAAGAGCTTTTGTCGCATGGGGCAGAAGTCGATGCAAAAGATTATAATGGAAAGACACCATTAATGAATGCTGTTTCTCAAAAAAAGGACCTGGGCGTAGTAATTGAACTTTTAGAGAACGGAGCTGATCCGAATGCCAGAAGTATTCAAGGTACTACAGCACTGACACCAGCCATTACCAATCGTAATTTTGAAATTATTAAAGTTTTATTAGATTATGGTGCTGACATGAACATCAAGACAACCTCACCATTACTTCGTTATCCTACTCCACTTGCTATAGCTATAAGCGCTTATGAAGATTGTGCAAAGTTGCTGATCAAGCACAGTCTTGTAAAACATTTAGATAGAGACTATTTAAAAGTTATCAATTTGGACATGTATGCTGAATGTGTGAACTATAGAATGCTGTCTGAATTTCTGGAAGACTGTGTTTGTGAAATAATCCAAATGAAAACAGAAAATGCTAGTGATAACCTATCTCTGCACAATTTTGTTCTAAAAAAAACTGAATGTATAAAATCTTTATATGACAGATTCATAGAAAAGGATAAACAGATTTTGATTGATTTTCCTATTTACCATGATTTAATCTTTCATAAAATCGATTTATATTTGCAAAGACTATTTTTATTAGACAAATTTAATTCATTTCACATTTTTAATTTTAGTAAAGGTGGTCGGAAATCAGAAATTATATTAAATTCTGACTGTTTATCAAAAATAGCCGAATACCTTTCCAATAAAGAATTATTTAGGTTTGTGGCTGCATTTGACAACAACATAGATCTCTCAAATGTGTCCCTACAATAGTGTTTGAGCCTTATTTCAATATATTTATTTCTTATTAATTATGTAAGATCTTGTAATATATTTTATTTTCACTATTTTTTTTATTTTTATTTATGTTTTGTTTCAAGGGAAATTTTTTTCTCAGTTCGTGAACCTCCCTCTCAAAAGAACAAAAATTATTTTCACTTTGATCTCTGTGAATGACCAAAGTAAAATTAATATTATATTAATATTTATTATATATATTTTATTATATATAATTATACATATATGTATTTTATTTTATTTATTTATTAATATATATTTTATTTTGAATTTATTTTATTTTATAATAATATTTCTACTTTCGGTTTTTGTGAATGGCTAATCTGATTTAAAATACAAAAACTAAAACAATTACAGTAGGTTGTTAAGTTGTTCCATATGATTAAAAACTCATTGATAAGGAACTGTTCCGTGCTCAAGTTCTGGGGTTGAGTCTGACTATGGCATTTAGATATAGCATCATTTATTTAGTTAAACCAGTCTTGAATAATTAGGTTTAGAAGTTCTTCTATGTCATACCCAGCTTCCAAAAAGTGGGTGCTCTAAATTTTAATTATGAAGGGAAGAAATTAAAGTTTATACTTATATATTTTATTTATTTATTATTCCGCTTATTGATTTGCACCTGTGCAGTGGCACATGAAGCAAATTTGGTCACTGTTGTTATTGACTTTGACTTTCTTGATGCATTTTATAATTTATTGTAGTAAGAGGTCTCTAGGCCACTGTCATTTCAGTCGACATTGAGGCTGACCAGGTAACAGAGAGGAGGAAAGAGAATGGATGAGTGGGGTAGGGTGATGTAACGTTGAAGTGTGGAATGTTTGGTATTTGTCTTGTATGCAAGATTTTACTGTCGGTATGTTCATGTCATTGTGCAGTGTATGATTTGAAATAAACCAAGGTGCGTTTGTGATTTTTCTAAGAATTTAGGATTCTGAAATTTGTATCTTGTTAATGTGGATGTGTTTCTCAGAACCCCAAATTTCTGTTCAAATAGGTTTTAAGATAGTGTAAATTAGTCGCTTGTTTCTTAAGGTGAATGATGATCTGTAGTCCAGGAGATGTGAAAGCTGCTTGTACCATCTGATGAGTTCTAGTTTTTTAAATGTGCTATGCATGTTCCAAGTGAGTTGTTTCTTTATTTTGTAGATTGTATATATTTTAAAAAAATGTTGTGGTTAAAATCCTCTTTAAAACAGTTTTTATTCTTTTCCTCTAAAACATGGTGGAGGGCTGCGGCGTGGACGAGGGGATAGCGTCTCCGACTCCCACGCTGGCGGTGTGGGTTCGAATCCTGCCCAAGCCCGCTCGATTCTGTTCGGTGACGGCCTCACTGAACAGACTCAGCGGCTTGCCATGGATTAGAAGAGGTTGGTTACCCGTAGATAACCTGTCCCGATTAGCCCTCGTGGCATAAAGCGGATGATAAAAAGAACAAAAAAAAAACATGGTGGAATAAAATATTTTTTTGTTTATTTCAAATTAAACTGTGGTCTGCTCCATGGTCGCCCTTGTTTCTTAATTCACCACCAGAAAAATTTTCCCTCTCAAAAGCTTACCTGTAAAATATGGTCCTTCAAAATTC
The DNA here is from genome assembly GCA_911387785.2 of Aelia acuminata. Taxonomy (NCBI): domain Eukaryota; kingdom Metazoa; phylum Arthropoda; class Insecta; order Hemiptera; family Pentatomidae; genus Aelia; species Aelia acuminata. The sequence goes on from OU426981.1 coordinate 11,127,204, forward strand.
TATTGCACAAGTTGAACTGGGCACCCCTGCCTTACATTGATATAATCCTCCAAATGATAAAGAACTGTGTTGAACATACTTAATATTAAATGAAAAATCTTTATTTAAAAAACTTGTGCAAACAAGGAATGAAAATCAAACAAAAAGTTCTAAGAAAATAAAATCAAAGAATTAATAACCATACAAATCATAGAAATTGTTTATTCAGTCATAAATTAAGTAATAATTTAAATAGGTTATATTTTATTTAATCGATACTATTATTATGAAAGACAAAGTAAGATATATTATTTAAAATACACATTATTAGTTATTGTACTAAAGTAAAAAGCTTTGTATGCAAAATATGCATGAACAGTTGTCATTTTCATTAAATATATTAACAGCCTCAACACATTTCCCAATATTTTTTGAAATTTTAGTAAAATATCTGGTAATTTTTTATAAAAAAATACCTTACAGTATATGTTCTGAGATAAAACTTGCAGTCAAATGAAAAACAGTTTGTTTAAAAAGAATTTCACTGAAGATTTTTTAAATTCTTTTTTGCAAATTTTGTTGGGGGCTTGTGATAAGGAAAAACGTCCCATTTAATGCTGGATTAAAGTTATTATTCGCCATAAGAAGCTTTGGGCATCCAGAACATTTTCCATCGGTGTAGTTCTTCATTGAATCACACTTAGTAGCTTTGAATCCCCGTCCTCTATTTTTAACCGCTTCTGCAAAATACTGGTAAGCCCTCCTGTGCGAACAAGTCCCAGATATGTCTGCAGTGCAGTTAGGTTGTGGATATAATCCTGAGAAAAGAAAGAAATATAATAATTATTTTGTATTTATAAAGGTGGAAATTCTAGTTTAAATAAAGTATTAGTTCAGAGATGTCGAATTTACCATTGAAAAAGAAGTATTACTTTACTTATTTTTACTCTTAACCCATTAACGCCCAGAACTATTTTTGGTGCATTTTTTTTTAAATCTTTGCTACCACCACTTGCTAAGATTCTATATAACATGAACAAATAAAAAAAATTTTTTTTTTCTCAATACAAGGTCATAATGAGGTGTTACATAAATGTAACACCGGGCGCCTGTGCCCCTGTGTTTTTTAATGAGCTTTTTTTACTTTCACTTACCTATATATGAAATATATAGTAAGTGGAAGTATTGCGATCGTGAAAATTTTCGACTTCCGGTTTTCAACGGAAATACACGTTTTAGGGTCCCCTGAGTCGAAATGACCAAGTCCCGCGAAATGGTCTGTGTGTGTGTGTGTGTGTGTGTGTGTGTGTGTGTGTGTGTCTGTGTCTGTGTGTCTGTGTGTGAACAGACTAGCTCAAAAACTATAAACCGTGCGATCATGAAATTAGGTATTTAGTGTAGGTATATGCCCGCGATGTGACAGCATAAATTTCATCAAAATTACTTAAAGGGAGGGGGTACTTTACTTAATAACTTTTTAGGTTTTTTTCGATTTTCTCAAAAACGGCTCTAACGATTTTGATTAAACTGAGTATTTTATGTACTTATGTGCCCGAGATATGACTGTAAAAATTTCATCAAAATTGATTAACCGGAGGGGGGACTTTACTTAATAAATTTTGTAACATTTTCACGTGTTTTTTTTAATTTACTCTAAATCGGCTTTAACGATTGTGATCAAACTTGGTATTTGATGTATGTACATGCCCGAGATATGACTGTTAAAATTTCATCAAAATTGATTAACCGGAGGGGGGACTTTACTTAATAAATTTTGTATCATTTTCACGTGTTTTTTTTATTTACTCAAAAACGGCTTTGAAAATTTTGATCAAACTGGGTATTTGATGTATTTATATGCCCGAGATATGATTGTTAAAATTTCATCAAAATTGATTAACCGTAGGGGGTACTTTACTTAATAACTTTTTAGGTTTTTTTCGATTTTCTCAAAAACGGCTCTAACGATTTTGATTAAACTGAGTATTTTATGTACTTATGTGCCCGAGATATGACTGTAAAAATTTCATTAAAATTGATTAACCGGAGGGGGGACTTTACTTAATAAATTTTGTAACATTTTCACGTGTTTTTTTTAATTTACTCTAAATCGGCTTTAACGATTTTGATCAAACTTGGTATTTGATGTATGTACATGCCCGAGATATGACTGTTAAAATTTCATCAAAATTGATTAACCGGAGGGGGGACTTTACTTAATAAATTTTGTATCATTTTCACGTGTTTTTTTTATTTACTCAAAAACGGCTTTGAAGATTTTGATCAAACTGGGTATTTGATGTACTTATGTGCCCGAGATATGACTGTAAAAATTTCATCAAAATTGATTAACCGGAGGGGGGACTTTACTTAATAAATTTTGTATCATTTTCACGTGTTTTTTTTTATTTACTCAAAAACGGCTTTGAAGATTTTGATCAAACTGGGTATTTGATGTATTTATATGCCCGAGATATGATTGTTAAAATTTCATCAAAATTGATTAACCGTAGGGGGTACTTTACATAATAACTTTTTAGGTTTTTTTCGATTTTCTCAAAAACGGCTCTAACGATTTTGATTAAACTGAGTATTTTATGTACTTATGTGCCCGAGATATGACTGTAAAAATTTCATCAAAATTGATTAACCGAAGGGGGGACTTTACTTAATAAATTTTGTAACATTTTCACGTGTTTTTTTTAATTTACTCTAAATCGGCTTTAACGATTTTGATCAAACTTGGTATTTGATGTATGTACATGCCCGAGATATGACTGTTAAAATTTCATCAAAATTGATTAACCGGAGGGGGGACTTTACTTAATAAATTTTGTATCATTTTCACGTGTTTTTTTTATTTACTCAAAAACGGCTTTGAAGATTTTGATCAAACTGGGTATTTGATGTACTTATGTGCCCGAGATATGACTGTAAAAATTTCATCAAAATTGATTAACCGGAGGGGGGACTTTACTTAATAAATTTTGTATCATTTTCACGTGTTTTTTTTATTTACTCAAAAACGGCTTTGAAGATTTTGATCAAACTGGGTATTTGATGTATTTATATGCCCGAGATATGATTGTTAAAATTTCATCAAAATTGATTAACCGTAGGGGGTACTTTACTTAATAACTTTTTAGGTTTTTTTCGATTTTCTCAAAAACGGCTCTAACGATTTTGATTAAACTGAGTATTTTATGTACTTATGTGCCCGAGATATGACTGTAAAAATTTCATCAAAATTGATTAACCGGAGGGGGGACTTTACTTAATAAATTTTGTAACATTTTCACGTGTTTTTTTTAATTTACTCTAAATCGGCTTTAACGATTTTGATCAAACTTGGTATTTGATGTATGTACATGCCCGAGATATGACTGTTAAAATTTCATCAAAATTGATTAACCGGAGGGGGGACTTTACTTAATAAATTTTGTATCATTTTCACGTGTTTTTTTTATTTACTCAAAAACGGCTTTGAAGATTTTGATCAAACTGGGTATTTGATGTATTTATATGCCCGAGATATGATTGTTAAAATTTCATCAAAATTGATTAACCGTAGGGGGGACTTTACTTAATAAATTTTGTATCATTTTCAGGTGTTTTTTTTATTTACTCAAAAACGGCTTTGACGATTTTGATCAAACTGGGTATTTGATGTATTTATATGCCCGAGATATGATTGTTAAAATTTCATCAAAATTCATTAACCGGAGGGGGCACTTTACTTAATAAATTTTGTATCATTTTCACGTGTTTTTTTTATTTACTCAAAAAACGGCTTTAACGATTAACAAAAATAAGATATGAATGTAGAAAAATTTGTGAATTTGGGAAATGATATTTAGCAAAACACGTCAATTTCTAATCTAAGTAAGTTGGTAAGTGAAAGTTGTGTGTTGCGCGCACGCACCAGATTTTTTTTAAATAATTCTGAATTTGAATAGTATAACTGGTTAAAGGTTGCCAATAAACAAAACTATAAATCAAAACTTTTAATATATAAAAGAACAAGTGGATAAACTTTATTAGTGACAACATTCTACTTCGCCGCATGGCTTGCGAAACCAACAAGTTTTGCTCATCCTTTACTTCTTCCCAATACATCCGTTTATTTGGAAGATTATTGTACCCTGTCAAAATTAAAAACCGGATCAAGCATTTTATTTCCCCTAAAGAAAAGTTCTGAGGCTCTTCATTTTTGAATTGGACGTACTTTTCCGTTTCAGTCAAGAGAAGATGGTAAACGTTGCTGTCAAGTAACTTTTCAAAACATTCGACACAGCTGTTTTCGGCTTCATATATAACAACCTCTTCTTTCCAAGGTACAGGATTGGCGTAAAAGTCACGGAATAAATAATGGTGTTGGTTTACCTTTTCTTACACGATTTATTATCCATTGGAACCCTTGATTGAAGTAGGAGCTGGAACTGGATATAGCGCTGACATCGTGGAGGTCGAATCTGAAGCTCCAGGCGGAACGGGCGTAGAAGGATGGCTAACTGGTGGTTCAAGCACATCATAAATGCCACCAAGACGTTCATTGTCGCACAAAACGATTTCAGCAGGAGCTAGAAGCTGCCCACCTGAAAGGTGAAGAGGATCTCCTAGGTCTTCTTCATTCCCAGACTCCTCGTCAGTAACCGCAGAAGGGTCCGGTGGCTCTGCATAAACGGCCGTTGCCTGGATGTCATCACCGAGTATTAAATCGAGAGCATCTTGAAGAGAAAATCCCGGTCTAACACAATAAAAGAAAAATAGAAAATACAGGGGGTCCAAACGCCCGGTGTTACATTTCGGTAACAGTGGTAAATGAAAGGTTATAAAACTCTTAAAGACCAACCAATACGCATGAAACTCAACAGATATGTTGAGAAAGTCTTTCTCTGTTTTGAGTAATAAAATAAAAAATATTAAACGTATGTAAAGGTACTTACTGCTGGAGACTTTGCAGACTTTCGACGTCAACAGGGAAGGACATTTTCAATCTGTTCAAATCGGTAGTCGAAACAATAATAAAACAGTAAACATCGACTCTATCCCTTCTACCGCCTTCTTAGTGTATTATAAACACAACAAAAACCCCGAAGTTCTAAGAAATGTTTCCGTTCTATGACAAAAACAAACTTCACTTTGGCGTTACATAAATGTGACACCGGGCGTTAATGGGTTAATGACTTGAAAATTATTTATATAATTCCTAGATATTTTTTATAAGAAGAGAAAAGATTGGCCTTGACTGCGATTTCAACCCATATCACTAGTAAGCGTTCTTACCACTTAAACAATCAGGCACATATCCCAGTCCACTCAATCCACTCTCTTCACTGACTCCCTTCAGGAGAAAATGAAGTAAATGTACATATGGATTTGGATTTATCATTTAAAAAAAAAAAAAACATGATAAATTAATAACAGAATGGACTAGGAAAGAATGTTGTAGTAACAACATGCCACACATTCCATATGAAATATAACATCCCACAAAATTATATCAATAAAGATATAAAAGTAACTGATATCGAGAGGTTACTTGAAGTAAAAACAGTTATAGGTTATATGTACCCATTAAATCTAATTAATAATGTATGGGCTAAGAAATATAACAATATTAAAATAATTAGGAGATGAAACAACAAGAAAATAGCAGTAGAAGATCCAGAAATTTTCTAGGAGGTAATTTAGTCTCTTTTTTTTTTTTTTTTTTTTTTTTTTTTTTTTTTTAATTTAATGAGTAATGAAGGACCTTATTTAAAGTTTGTATTGGTAGATATTGACATTGTAAATTACGTTTAAATGTTTAAATACAATCGGTAGGATAATTAATAGTCAGGATATTCAGTTAAAAATTTTTTCGGTCTCTGTATTACTGAGGACTAAACAAGGCAAATATCAGATTTTATTTTATCATGCTAAACAGCTGCTTATTCAAATGTTCATGTTTTATTTTGTTTTGTTTTATATAAATATCAGATTTGCTAAGCCCATGTCCTGTAAACCTACCATCAGCTGGATTTGTTTTCCATTATTTTGTTACTTGTTATTGTTACTATCTATAATTAAATTACATGTCGAACATTTAATTATCATCTTCTAGCATTGATACTTCACATGTTGCTCATACTTTTTTTTTCTGGCCATTTGTGGCATACGGTGTAACCAACCTATTCTAACCATGGTGGGTTGGTCAAGATTTATTCCGTGGGGCCTCCACGAAATAAAAGTCAACAATCCCAGGGCGGATTGCATTTATCATTACATGTTGCTCATATACTTGTCTTCTTTTTAGCCCTGCTGAAGATCCACATGTAGGTTTCGAAATGTTGAATTTTCAATATAAAAATGTTTAACTGAAAATCCTGATTAATCACCTTACCATAAAAAAAACAAAAAAAAAAACAGTTGACTATTAGACACACTGGCGTCACCGCCAGGGGGACGCGTCCCCCCCCCCAGTATTTTGACAGGAGGGGACTGTCCCCCCCCAATATTTTGGCGTGAGAGGACCCAATGAAAAGTCAATGTAAAATAAAAATGCAATTTTACAAATTTATCCGAGTTTAACCAATAAAATATAAATACAAAATATTAGTTAGTTATAGTTAAAGCACACTCTATTGTTAAATGCATAGTCAGGTGTGTTGTGTAATTGATAAATTATATATTTTTTATTTTATCTTCAATTGTTTTGTGTTCTGAAATCTGTAAGAAAGTTGTATCCCCGGGATTGCTTTCCATTTCTTTTTTAAACCAAGCAGCTTGATCCTAATAATTTGAAAAAGCTTATAGAAATTGATGGAAAGCAATGAAATTAGTGGGATCAGGATCAGAATAAAAACTTGGATAAAATTCAATCAAGATATTTTGACCCAAATCCTTCAACATTAGGCTTTAACAACTCCCTATTTTATAACTGAAGCATAAATTAACAAGTTTATAAATACTATAAATACCTTTTATAGATAAAATACAGCGTTTGAGGATGATTTAAATGCCCCAACAGTTGTTTTTAGGGGTTATTATTTCAACTTTTAGCCCCTCGAATTTCTACATACCCTATCTAGGAAAATATTGAGCCGCCCCCCCAATAATTTGGTGCTGGTGACACCCATGATTAGACACCTTTAATTAAAATCCATTTTCAATTAGGGGACTTAGAAAGTGACTAAATATGGCGCATTTTATATAGAAATAGTAATAGATAAGTGTCCACACCTCTCAGGGGGGCTCTCTCCAAGCTCCTTCCCTAGATCTTTTACTGGAAAATAATGACAATAAATTTTATAAATGTACATAAATACGAGGTCTAGGAGAAAAAATTGGAAGTCATTTGAACACATGGATATGATAGGATATGAAGGTTGGTAAAGTTGCCCTGTTTCCATTCTTTGCCAAAGAATAATTTCTTTTTAATTATATAGGGGAAAGCGGGGTTGGTTGGCAACAGTTTTCACTTTTTTGATTGTTGAGTCGTTCCTGTTAATATAATCCCAGTAGGGCTGATACCACTGGTAACTCTAAGTATTAGAGTACAAGTATTTTTTCAACACATAATATTTAATACTAACATCATTGAAAATTGAAGAATTCGTCAATCCAGAATATGCCAATTAACCCCCTGTGTGGGGCAGGTTGGCCTAGAAGGCGGGGTCATTTAGCAATCTCATTCAAGTACTGCCTGACACTTATTACTGTTATTAAAAGCTACACTATAATGGTATAATAATTTTGAATCGCTTTTTAACAGCTTAAGAAGATTAGACTATCGTCAATTTCTTCATAGGATATATTGCTCTCTTTCTCCTCGCTGGAACTAAAGACAATTGGTAGTTTCACGTTTGTTTATGTTTACCTTGCTTTTGTGAATTGCTACTGCGCAAACGAACCCCTGTTTAAGAGAGCCAACTAACCCCACAGGAGAGATCATATGAAAGATGGCTGCTAGGACAGGGAAGAACAATCAAACAAGAAACTTGTTATTCGAAAGGTTAGGTTTTTCAAAGGAGTTTGGGGCTATATGAACAGAATCGGAGTCAAATGTTTTGCCATGACTTAAAAGCAAATTTACTGAAAATATAAAAATTTACTTCCATGTTGTAAAATCAATCAATGAAGCACTCTTCTCTACACTGTTAGCATCGGATTGAAAACTCAGGACAAGACTCCCGAGGTCGAGGTTCCAGACTACAATGGTGGGGCCTTCACAACAGGTGTGACGGAAACTATTAGCCAATGGCCAACCTTCCCTCTATGCCGACCAACCCCGCTCCTCCCTATGCCAACCAACCCCCCCCCCCCCCCCCCCCTATGCCAACCAACCCCGCTCTCCCCTATACAGTTTTATCTAAATTTAAATTCAACAAAAATAATTCTCTGACCTCCATTAGGGTAGAAGTCCCTGTGCCCCAGAGGCCTCTTGAAACCTACATAGCCACCTGAAGTATGAATGACCTCTACAAGGGGTGCATCACTCTTGTCCAAAATATATTCAAGGGGGGAGTTTGTAAACAGAATCTCAGCTGGATCCAGACCTGAAATAAGAATATAAATAATGCTTAAATCTAACTTTTCTCTCTTTTTCATGATACATTTGATGGGTTTGTGGTGAAATATATGGTAACAGACTAGCTCAAAAACTATAAACCGTGCGAACCTGAAATTGGGTATTTAGTGTATGTATAAGCCCGCGATGTGACAGCAAAAATTTCATCAAAATTGGTCAAAGGGTGGGGGTACTTTATTTAATAAAATTTTACGTTTTTTTCGATTTTCTCAAAAACGGCTCTAACGATTTTGATTAAACTGAGTATTTGATCGATTTATATGCCCGAAATATGACTGTAAAAATTTCATCAAAATTGATTAACCGGAGGGGGGACTTTACTTAATAAATTTTGTATCATTTTCACGTGTTTTTTTTATTTACTCAAAAACGGTTTTAACGATTTTGATCAAACTTGGTATTTGATGTATTTATATGCCCGAGATGTGACTGTAAAAATTTCATCTAAATTGATCTACGGGAGGGGGGACTTTACTTAATAAATTTTGTACCATTTTCACATGTTTTTTTTATTTACTCAAAAATGGTTTTAACGATTTTGATCAAACTTGGTATTTGATGTATTTATATGTCCGAGATATGACTGTAAAAAATTCATCAAAATTGATCTACGGGAGGGGGGACTTTACTTAATAAATTTTGTATCATTTTCACAGGTTTTTTTATTTACTCAAAAACGGCTTTAACGATTAACAAAAATAAGATATGAATGTAGAAAAATGTGTGACTTTGGGAAATGATTATTAGCAAAACACGTCAATTTCTAATCTAAGTAAGTTGGTAAGTGAAAGTTGTGTGTTGCGCGCACGCACCAGATTTTTTTTTTGTATTTTCAATTACATAGCTACTAAACCATAAAATTAACACTTTTGGTTGTTTATGTCGCAGAACTTGGTACTTGGAAATAAATAATCTAATAAAAAATTCGAAAATAAAAGTGCTGTAATGAAAAAGACAGCACCTGATTATGAGACCCCCTCCCCAAACTTGATAGGTAATCCACCCCTGTACTACAGATATGAATCTGAAGAAATCCGTTTTTGAAATATTATGCACATTGACTGTATTTTATGTGTTTTACGACCAGTCAAATTTTCATGATTCAATCTCTGTCCCTTTCTAGTTTAATAAAACAATTCATTTTAAAATAATTATAGGGACATCTTTTAAGGTGCCTTTACACCTTACGAACTTTACCTTCGAACACCACCCTCGAACAACATTCGTGAAGGCTTCACGTCGACTGTTCGGGTGTTCTAGGTACTTCATCTGTTCGCCTGGGTTCGGGGGTAGCGCTAGTGTCACTTTTGATTTGGGTCTTTCCTAAGTGACAGGAGTTGTTTGTGATACTAGTGTAATTTGTGAAACTTTGTAAATCGTCTCCTATTTTTTTATTTTTCAGTTAATATAAAATATATTGATAATGTAGATTTTTTCTTTTTCATAAGCTAGCTTTGGGTGCGTCAGCCATATTGGTTCGCTTAACGTCACGTGAAGTATAAATGGCTGTTCGCTTCACGTCGGTACGGCAAGGTTCGAAGGAGAACTTGTTCGAAGGTGAGGTTCGTAAGGTGTAAAGGCACCTTTTTAATTACCATCTTGCCAATCTTCAAGGTGATTATCTGACTATTACCAATTTATTATTCCCTCTCTCAAAAAAAAAAAAAAAACACAAAAAAAAACATAAAAAATAATATCTCAAACTGTTAACACTCTATTCGCGGGCGCAATCAACTATAGGCGGGCGCAAGCGACAGTGCTGCTTCTTTAAGGAACTAGAGAAACGGGGATAGAAGCCGGGCCATTACCTGGAATTCATAGGGTTTTTTGGCGTTTTTAATTTATTTTTCCATAATTAAAACCCAATTGAGCAAAATATTATTTGAAAAATGTCTAGTAGGTATTGCTCGGTCCCTCAGTGTTCAATTAGAAAATCAAAAGACGTGTCATTCCATTTATTTCCAAAAAATAAAAAGCTTCTTGAAGAGTGTATTGTAAAATTAAGAATAGATAAGCCTGTTTCGAAACGTATGACGATATGTAGTCTTCATTTTAAAGAAAGTGACTATATTTATCCAGGTAAATATTAGTATTTGACATTTTAATATTCCAAAATGTTAGTTTTATGCAAATAACATTGGGACACATAGTGTCATATTTGTTTTTCTTTTTTAATTTTCCCCATTTTTGTCTTACATCCGTTGTGCTTAATTGTTCCAAGTTTTCAATGCGAAGCCTGAAAGTTTTTACAAATAAATAAATAATATGACAAAGAATCTAAGCTGTCATAACAATGGTTGTGTGAATAGGTAATTAATGTTATTACTAACCGGAAAACGTCGAGTAAAGTTACAATGTGTTTGCATTTACCAGAACTACCAGCTTTACACGTACAATGACAAGACAATTGTTTATTATTATTAATAAATTTGATTTCCACTTTTATTTGAGTGGAAGCAGTCCTTTAAGATTGCTAGTTTGAAGGCACAAGGCTTGTAAAATAACTGTTTTTTTACTTTTAAAAATTATTCCAAATGTAATTATGTGGTTTGCATCAAGGATAACCTGCCCTTCAATTAATGGTCTTTTAAAATTACCAATTATCTCTATCACATCAACTATGTCTATCCCCGTTCCTTCCAACATTTTGCAAAACTTCTAGCGCACCCTATAGTCGATTGCACCCGCCTATACTTTACGTTTTTTGGGTTAGTAATAACATTAATTACCTATTCATACAATCATTGTTATGGCAGCTGTCATTTTCATGACAGCTTAGTTTCTTTGTCATATTATTTATTTGTCAAAACTTTCAGGCATCGCATTGAAAACTTGGAACAATTAAACACAACGGATGTAATACAAAAAAAGGGAAAATTAAAAAAGAAAAACAAATCTATGACACTGTGGTCCCAATGTTATTTGCATAAAACTAGCATTTTGGAATAATAAAAGGTCAAATACTAATATTTACCTGGATAAATATAGTCACTTTCTTTAAAATGAAGACTACATATCGTCATATGTTTCGAAACAGGCTCATCTATTCTTAATTTTACAATCCGTTCTTTAAGAAGCTTTTTATTTTTTGGAAATAAATGGAATGGCACGTCTTTTGATTTCCTAATTGAACACTGAGGGACCGAGCAAAACCTATTAGACATTTTTCAAATAATATTTTGCTCAATCGGGTTTTAATTATGGAAAAATAAATTTAAAACGCCAAAAAACCCTATGAATCCCAGGTAATGGCCCGGCTTCTATCCCCGTTCCTCTAGTTCCAGTAAAGAAGCAGCACCGTCGCTTGCGCCCGCCTATGAACCTCACCCCGAACCTTGCCGTACCGGCGTTCCATGAACAGCCATATATACTTAACGTGACGTTAAGTAACAAATATGGCTGACGCACTCAAAGCCAGCTTATGATGAAGAAAAAATCTCCACTATCAATATATTTTATATTACCTGAAAAATAAAAAATCTGGTGCGTGCGCGCAACACACAACTTTCACTTACCAACTTACTTAGATAAGAAATTGACGTGTTTTGTTAGATATCATTTCCCAAAATCACACATTTTTCTGCATTCATATCTTATTTTTATTAATCGTTAAAGCCGTTTTTGAGTAAATAAAAAACCCCGTGAAAATGATACAAAATTTATTAAGTAAAGTCCCCCCCTTCGGTTGATCAATTTTGATGAAATGTTGGCTATCACATATTTGGCATATACATACATCAAATACCCAGTTTGGTCACAATCGTGAAAGCCGTTTTTGAGTAAATTAAAAAAGCACGTAAAAATGATACAAAATTTATTAAGTAAAGTGCCCCCTGCGGTTGATCAATTTTGATGAAATTTTTACAGACATATCTAGGGCATATAAGAAGATCAAACACTAGGTTTAATCAAAATCGTTTGAGCCGTTTTTGAGAAAATCAAAAAAACACGTGAAAATGTTACAAAATTTATTAAGTAAAGTCCCCCCTCCGGTTAATCAATTTTGATGAAATTTTTACAGTCATATCTCGGGCATATAAATACATCAAATACCCAGTTTGATCAAAATCGTTAAAGCCGATTTAGAGTAAATAAAAAAAACACGTGAAAATGTTACAAAATTTATTAAGTAAAGTCCCCTCTCCGGTTAATCAATTTTGATGAAATTTTTACAGTCATATCTCGGGCATATAAATACATCAAATACCCAGTTTGATCAAAATCGTTAAAGCCGATTTAGAGTAAATAAAAAAAAACACGTGAAAATGTTACAAAATTTATTAAGTAAAGTCCCCCCTCTGGTTAATCAATTTTGATGAAATTTTTACAGTCATATCTCGGGCATATAAATAGATGAAATACTCAGTTTAATCAAAATCGTTAGAGCCGTTTTTGAGAAAATCGAAAAAAAACCTAAAAAGTTATTAAATAAAGTACCCCCTCCCTTTGAGCAATTTTGATGAAATTTTTGCTGTCACATCGCGGGCATATACCTACACTAAATACCCAATTTCAGGATCGCACGGTTTATAGTTCTTGAGCTAGTCTGTTCACATACACACACACACACACACACACACACACACACACACACAGACACACACACACACAGACCATTTCGCGGGACTTGGTCATTTCGACTCAGGGGACCCCAAAACGTGTATTTCCGTTGAAAACCGGAAGTCGAAATTTTTCACGATCGCAATACTTCCACTTACTATATATTACATATATAGGTAAGTGAAAGTAAAAATTAGGAGACGAATTACAACGGCCCACTAGTATCACAAACAACTGTCTCTTGGGAAAAACCCAAATCAAAAGTGACACTAGCGCTACCCCCGAACACAGGCGAACAGATGAAGTATCTAGAATACCCGAACAGTCGACGTGAAGGCTGTTCGAGTGTAAAGTTTGTAGGGTACTAGTTGGATAGCCTCCCCGCACTACTAGCGGCTTCAAAATGTCAGGTTATAAACAAACAACATACTAACAGAAATGCAGGACTGAAAAATAGAAGGAAAAGAGGAAAAATAAATGCTGTTCATTTGATATACCATATATGCTTATAATTTTAGAAATATTTATAATTTTTAAAACTATATAATATTACATATATATATGTAAGGTGTAATATGATATAAAAATGTATAATTGGTTAACATATATAATTTTTGATAAATAGAAATAAAAATATATAATGAATAAAAATTAGAGGTATTCTAGTTCCCTCTAACCAGGTCCCTTTTCTTATACCTTTTTCAGAATTGCAAGTTCTAATTCAGCACCGCCATCGAATATTATTATTATTAAATTGTAATTTCATGTCATGAATGCTGTGGCATAACATTCCACCTGGAATAATATCAAACTTTTGAAACAACTCCACTGCTTCTTTATCATTAGATACTTTTCTAAATATTTTTTGTAAGTTGTATTCGTCCATTTTGACAAAAATCTGACTAAAAATTAACAACTAACTATAAGTACTTAAAATTACAACTAATTAACTAAAAGTAACTTAAAATTAACTTAAATTTGTAACTAATTAACTATAAGTAACTTAAAATTAACAACAATCAACACGAAATGAACACCAAATGACAAGATAAGAATATAGCACAATTGAACCTCCCGACCAAGTATAATGTTTTGCCGCTAGGAGCGCTAGTAGTGCGGGGAGGCTATTCAACCAGTACCGTTCGTAGAGTTTAAAGGCACCTTTACAGTTTCAACAAAAATATCTTTACCACTGTAAAATACTATACAACTCACCTATTATCCTCTTTGGTTTGACGTCGAGAGAGGAAGAGGCTACCCCAGCGACATGGGCCCCCAGGCTGAACCCGACCAGCTCCGTCTTCTCCATCGAGTGCTGCCTCTTCTTGATCATTTGGTTGAGGAACTTGGCCAGGATCTTCCCGACCGGATATGAGTTCTTGGCCGCCGAGAGGTAGAACGGAGCGGCTGCAAGTTTTCCCCATTCGACTGCTATGATGTTCCTGTTCCCCGTTGAAGAGTAAGCCTCCAAACAACAAGGAATTTTATAAAAAGAAATAACTTTAGCCCTAGTTGTGATTCTATTCTGGGTATTTTTCAATCGGAATTCATACGCCAGTTGCTTTTTTAACATTAAAGGTTATTTATTAAAATACTGGTATTTTTTACAATATGCTTATTTACATTATTTTAATACCTAGCTATTACAATGTGAAAGAATTATTGTTCTTTTTCTTTGTATTTTGTAATGGGGTCACCTGTGGTTTAGTGGTCAGCATGGCAATCTACAATACTAAAGGTCGCAAGTTCGCGTCCCGCGGTGACTCTTAGGATTTTTTAATTGGAGTAAAAAATCCTGGGCTATGCCTTCCTTCGGATAGGATATAAAATGGAATCTCTATACAAAAATTAAAAGCTTCTTTGTTTTGGATTTATATTATTACTAGCTAATCTGCCCGGCTTCGCTCCGGTAGTTGTGAGGTAGTATAACAGAAAAAATAAGCACCTTCTTGAAACCTAGGTTTTAACTTGGTATTAATATCGACGATTCGAGATCTACAGAGTCCGCCCGAATAAGGGACCCTATATACTTTATGGGGGATTGAAAAAGGTAAAAGAAAAAATAATTTTACGCAAATAAGGCACAATTTCTTTACCATATTCCTTTTTATCCTGAACTATAAGGAGTGAAAAAATCTTATTGAAAAAATGCTGAAATTGGAGTTAGCAATTTTGTCAACAGGAAGGCTCATCATACATGAATAAGAAATCTTCAGAAAAAATTATCAAGAAAAAACGTTAGAAATCAATGAAAACTCGTTAGCAAATGTACAATAAAAAAGAAGTCAAGAAGAGAAAACTGAAGAAAAAGAGCTAAGAAAATCATTTGAAGAAAATGATTTCTGCACAGTGTGCTTGTGTGCACTGTGCTTATGTTCAAATGTGTTGTGCCAATTCTAACTTCACGTTGTTCTATGCCAGCTCTGTGACAGCTAAAATTTCATCAAAATTGGACAAACGGAGGGGGCAGTGTATTTCATAAATTAGATCTAATTTTTACGTTTTCTTCGATTTTCTCAAAAACGGCTTTAACGATTTTGATCAAACTCTTCATATTAAATGAGAATCAAGTATTCTTTAATATCAGTTAAGTTTTATAATCATAAAAATGTCCTGAGGGGGCATAAATGGGGAAGGAGACTTGTTTGTTACTTTCACTTATTTTCCTTAAAGTCCATTTGTTTTTGTTTATATGGAGAAATTAGCTATCTCTCGTTTTGCCTAAAAATAAGAAATGGCTAAATATGAAATATGGAAAGTATCGAGTTAACATATACAGGAGAAAAAAATAAAAATATTATATACGTTGAGCTCACGCATGCGCAGTACGTCTTTAATGACAGACCATTGTTTATAATTAAAGACGTTCTGTTCATGGGAAAGTTGTCAACGTGTTTTGAAACGTACTTATTTAATGGAAATTATATGTTTCCCTGGTAACTAAATGATGTTTTCTACAACTAAATAGCAAATAATAAAATCAGACGCGATTGGGTATTATACTTGTATTGCCGAATAGAGTAACTGTAAACTGTATCAATAGTCGACAGTTTAAGAAAAAAAAAATCATATAATTGACACTATTTACCAATATATTGATGTTAGGATAATCTTTGTTATGAATTTAGTTAGGCCAATCCCATCTAGAAAACTATGAATAAAATATCCTATGGTCTACATTTATGGTTTTTGTAAAAAAATATTGCTTAGAAACTTCTAAAATGAACCAATAGTTGACACATCAAAATGTAAAGGTTTGGAAAGTTGACATTTATGGTTTTAAAGTTGTCACATGCATTAACTTTTGATTTCCTATGATTTTTAATAGGTACCTAATAAGGTCTGCAATAAAAGTTAATATTTTCATTTATAAACCAGTAAATTCACAATAGAAACAAAATAAAATTTCCATAATTTAATTATTTTATACACAAAAAGCTTAAATGAAACAAAAAAAACAAAAACAAAACAACAAACATATTTAAATGAAAAATAAGAAACTGGATGCAGTTACGTATGTAAGTATGATAAATATATTTTAGTACTGGTCAGAAGTTTCGTTTTTTTAATGTTGGTTTTGCACAGTTTTAGACTCGCCAATGAAGCTCTTTAAGACAATTAATTCACATTTGTGAGAATTAGTGCACATTTATTGGTTGGATGAAATGTCTAGCATTTTGTTAGAGCGATTAATAGCAAGCATCGCATGTTCTTTGCAGAATTGGGAAGTGGGGAGAGTCAGATGAGACGCGTATCTCTTCAGGAATAGGATTATTGGCAATGCAATTTTGCTCTCAATGATCCATGGATAGAGCACACTAGCTATAAATTCATAAAATAAGACACCTTTCATTCAGCCAGACTCAGACTTCCATAAACCACCCCCAGATGAAACACTATTTGCTAATTCTGGCGATAGTTGAAATCGATGTCAACTATTGAAATTAAGGATTAATATCTATTCTAATAGTTGACACATAGATTTAAGCCTTAAAATATTGTATAAGTATATTAAATAAATAAGTATATTACTCCGCCCGATGCTTGAATCCTTCCACATAATAATCATTTATCTTATTCATAATCGTACACTATGGTTTTCGAACTTCAGAAAAAAGGAATTCAATTGGTAAAAAATAAAAGTAAAAAGAACTCAGAAAATTTCTAGGTCTTTACTAAACCCTTAATTCTTCATGAATTAAGTTTCCCTTATTTATTCATATGATTAACCGAAAAAGACGTTATGAAGTCCTTGTGGCCGAGTCTGAAAACTTGGACTGTTTGTTTCTTTGTGCTACTAAGGCTAATCGGACGATGCTACAATGGGAGTCCTAAATTTTTCGTATCCAAGTATAAATAGGATATGTATCTTTAACTTGTGCCTTATTTCGCGAAGTCTGGGACCTCCATTAAACGTCCCATCTGAGGGACAGCATTAACAAGGATTTTTTACTCGCTTTAAAAATCCCTGGGGCCATATGGCTGACTACGAATCCTCCACCATCTCTGTAGTAGTACCATATTCTATGCTACACCAGAGGGGACCCCTATTCTTGGCCTAGAGAAGTTTTGCGAAACTAAAAAAACTGTCATTAAGGTTGGCTTATGGCTAGAATGTTGAAACATTCAAGCACTTCATGTTTTCGATTTTACTATTTTCTCGAATACAATTTTGTCATACCACCATTGTCCGATGTAGGTCTAAAGAATGGAGATGAAAGGTTTAGAAATGGAAATTTTATAAAAATTTCATCTTAAAGGCGAGTCTGAAACAGTAATTTCGTGATCAGCTGATTGATATTGGCCTTGAAGCATCCTTGTGATCTGATTGTGTCAGCTGTGACATCAAAACAGCCTGGATTGTTTGTATCGTTGACCTACTTAAATCATTTCGTACCAAGGATAGAAATAATTTGGATTTTTTACGTCTCTCTTTATTTCTATGTTATATAAATGTTGGCCAAAATATGGATCGCTAAATTTAAAAATAATCGCTGTAAGATCAGGGGCGAATTCATCACAAAATTTAGGGGGGGCATGGTCCCCCCTTCTCATAATCACGTGGTTGACAGGACCTTTTTTTAATGATATTATTACATTGTATTAAGAAGGAATGCGTTCTAAAAACCAAAAGGGTCATGTTAAGGACATAGTAACTGCCTAATTGCATTATTCGTTAAAACAAAAAAGCCAAAATATTTGGGGGGAAGGGTTCTTGATATTTCATTTTCTTGACAACATAGATTTTACATTCCTGAAGTGTGCTCCTGAATTGAACGGTATCGGTCCCCGGGGTCCCACTGCTGGGATGAGCCACACACGATATCAGGCGTCGAGGTCCGATGTGAATGCTTTGACGAAAGCGTTATCTTTTGATTAAAAAAGAATTAAATGAGCGTCTCAAGGGCATTATCTCCTGGGAAGGATTGGAACTAGACATAATAGGCGAAGGACAGGCCGATACAGGATCTACGCCATTCTTTGTCGAAAATTGGACCTCGGAGTCCGATTCTAAAAAAACAAAAGAATTCCAGCTGTTAGCAACATTTTCTGCACTAAAATGCAATAATCTCATTAAAAATCGACTAAATTGAGTGTTTGAAGTGTTCGGACTTTCGGACATTTTCATGTGAAAATCGGATATTAATAGTGGAATGTAAGGCAGCGGACCCCGAGGACCCATACCGCACTTAACGTGTTAAAGTTTTTATGTTTACAAAAAACATACATCAAAAAATTTAAACCAATAATTTAGAACCTTTCACATTAATTAAAAACAGAAATAAAAACAAAAAACTCTATAATGTACTGCATCTCTGGTACAGAATGGGGTAATCTGTATCTCACTCCTGGTCAGGGAAAAACTCCGTATAGTCAAAAAGATTAAACTCCCCTCCCCTCACCTTAGAGCCACCCCTGCCATTCCTCACCATTCATTCATAACTGGAATTGGCCTACTTATTCAACCTCAATGCTATTAGCTATGTAAACAAGAAATATATATTAATCTTTTAAATTTGGATAGTCATGACCTATTAGAAAACAAAAGGATATCTATAGGAACATGGTATAAATGTTCAAAATATTAAGAAATAAATCTTTTTTTTAATACTTAAATTATGTTGGAACTAAGCACTCACTGATAGAGACCCTCATATACGCGACTCTTTTTTATGTTTATAGAACGCTACTTCATGCTGCTGTGAAGATGCTACATTGGGAGTCATGAACTTTTCTTACCCAGGTATAAATTAGGAGTAGAATCTTTAATGAGTATCAAACATCCATCGTACAGGCTCGGGACCTACATTTTACATCCCCTCCAAAGGACTGTATAGTCGATTATTTTTCACTCTCAATGAAAAATCCTATGGCCACCTGCCGGTCTACGAACCCGCGACCTTCTGTATAGTAGTTGGCTATGATAACCACTACGACACAAGTGACCGCTAGACGTCCGATTAGTGCTTTTTTGATTTGGTATTTTTTTTTTATATATATAAAAAAGATTGCTGCCCAACAACAAAATACATAAAGGAATATTTACTCAGCGTGTCCAACAATATTAACCCTTTGCACTTGAGGTCTCCGGAACGGAGCCATTTAAAATTTGTCTTCAAACTCGAGGGCTCCGCTACGGAGACAATGCAAATAATTTTCAGTTTTTATCATACAAGGATATAAACAAATCGTAAAAACTATTTCTAGGATATTTCGCTTTTAGTGATAATAGACGGTCGCGGCTCGCGGTGTTTTTACTTTCACTTACCTATATATGTTATATATAGTAAGTGGAAGTATTGCGATCGTGAAAAAATTCGACTTCCCGTTTTCAACGGAAATACACGTTTTCTGGTCCCCTGAGTCGAAATGACCAAGTCCCGCGAAATGGTCTGTGTGTGTGTGTGTCTGTGTGTGTGTGTGTGTGTATGTGAACAGACTAGCTCAAAAACTATAAACCGTGCGATCCTGAAATTGGGTATTTAGTGTAGGTATATGCCCGCGATGTGACAGCATAAATTTCATCAAAATTACTTAAAGGGAGGGGGTACTTTACTTAATAACCTTTTAGGTTTTTTTTGATTTTCTCAAAAACGGCTCTAACGATTTTGATTAAACTGAGTATTTCATCTATTTATATGCCTGAGATATGACTGTAAAAATTTCATCAAAATTGATTAACCGGAAGGGGGACTTTACTTAATAAATTTTGTAACATTTTCACGTGTTTTTTTTATTTCCTCTAAATCGGCTATAACGATTTTGATCAAACTGGGTATTTGATGTATTTATATGCCCGAGATATGACTGTAAAAATTTCATCAAAATTGATTAACCGGAGGGGGGACTTTAGTTAATAAATTTTGTAACATTTTCACGTGTTTTTTTGATTTTCTCAAAAACGGCTCTAACGATTTTGATTAAACTTAGTATTTGATCTATTTATATGCCCGAGATATGTCTGTAAAAATTTCATCAAAATTGATCAACCGCCGGGGGCACCTTACTTAATAAATTTTGTATCATTTTTACGTGCTTTTTTTATTTACTCAAAAACGGCTTTCACGATTGTGACCAAACTGGGCATTTGATGTATGTATATGCCAAATATGTGATAGCCAACATTTCATCAAAATTGATCAACCGAAGGGGGGACTTTACTTAATAAATTTTGTATCATTTTCACGGAGTTTTTTATTTACTCAAAAAACGGCTTTAACGGTTAATAAAAATAAGATATGAATGTAGAAAAATGTGTGACTTTGGGAAATGATATTTAACAAAACACGTCAATTTCTTATCTAAGTAAGTTGGTAAGTGAAAGTTGTGTGATGCGCGCACGCACCAGATTTTTTTATTTACTCTAAATCGGCTTTAACGATTTTGATCAAACTGGGTATTTGATGTATGTATATGCCCGAGATATGACTGTAAAAATTTCATCAAAATTGATCTACTGGAGGGGGACTTTACTTAATAAATTTTGTATCATTTTCACGTGTTTTATTTATTTACTCAAAAACGGTTTTAACGATTTTGATCAAACTTGGTATTTGATGTATTTATATGCCAGAGATGTGATAACCAACATTTCATCACAATTGATCAACCGGAGGGGGGACTTTACTTAATAAATTTTGTATCATTTTCACGTGTTTTTTTATTTACTCAAAAACGGTTTTAACGATTTTGATCAAACTTGGTATTTGATGTATTTATATGCCCGAGATATGACTGTAAAAATTTCATCAAAATTGATCTACGGGAGGGGGGACTTTACTTAATAAATTTTGTATCATTTTCACGGGGTTTTTTTATTTACTCAAAAACGGCTTTAACGATTAACAAAAATAAGATACGAATGTAGAAAAATGTGTGACTTTGGGAAATGATATTTAGCAAAACACGTCAATTACTAATCTAAGTAAGTTGGTAAGTGAAAGTTGTGTGTTGCGCGCACGCACCAGATTTTTACTTTCACTTACCTATATATGAAATATATAGTAAGTGGAAGTATTGCGATCGTGAAAAATTTCGACTTCCGGTTTTCAATGGAAATACACGTTTTGGGGTCCCCTGAGTCCAATTAACCAAGTCCCGCGAAATGGTCTGTGTGTGTGTGTGTGTGTCTGTGTGTGTGTGTGTGTGTGTGTGTGTGTGTGTGTGTGTGTGTGTGTGTGTGAACAGACTAGCTCAAAAACTATAAACCGTGCGAACCTGAGATTGGGTATTTAGTGTATGTATATGCCCGCGATGTGACAGCAAAAATTTCATCAAAATTGCTCATAGGGAGGGGGTACTTTATTTAATAACTTTTTACATTTTTTTCGATTTTCTCAAAAACGGCTCTAACGATTTTGATTAAACTGAGTATTTGATCTATTTATATGCCCGAGATGCGACAGTGAAAATTTCATCAAAATTGATCAACCTGAGGGGGGACTTTACTTAATAAATTTTGTATCATTTTCACGTGTTTTTTTTTATTTACTCAAAAACGGCTTTCACGATTTTGATCAAACTGGATATTTGATGTATGTATATGCCAAAGATGTAATAGCCAACATTTCATCAAAATTGATCAACTGGAGGGGGGACTTTACTTAATAAATTGTGTATCATTTTCACGTGTTTTTTTTATTTACTCAAAAAAAGTTTTTACGATTTTGATCAAACTGGGTATTTGATGTATGTATATGCCAAAGATGTGATAGCCAACATTTCGTCAAAATTGATCAACCGGAGGGGGGACTTTACTTAATAAATTTTGTATCAATTTCACGTGTTTTTTTTATTTACTCAAAAACGGCTTTCACGAATTTGACCAAACTCGGTATTTGATGTATATATATGCCCGCGATGCGACAGTAAAAATTTCATGAAAATTTATTAATTTGAGGGGGTACTTTACTTAATAAATGTTGTCTCATTTTCACGTGTTTTTTTTGGTTTACTCAAAAACGGCTTTAACGATTTTGATCAAACTTGGTATTTGATGTATGTATATGCCCGCGATGCGACAGTAAAAATTTCATCAAAATTTATTTATTTGGGGGGATACTTTACTTAATAAATGTTGTCTCATTGTCACGTGTTTTTTTGGTTTACTCAAAAACGGCTTTAACGATTTTGACCAAACTCGGTATTTGATGTATGTATATGCCCGCGATGCGACAGTAAAAATTTCATCAAAATTTATTTATTTGGGGGGATACTTTACTTAATAAATGTTGTCTCATTGTCACGTGTTTTTTTGGTTTACTCAAAAACGGCTTTAACGATTTTGACCAAACTCGGTATTTGATGTATGTATATGCCCGCGATGCGACAGTAAAAATTTCATGAAAATTTATTAATTTGAGGGGGTACTTTACTTAATAAATGTTGTCCCCTTTCCACGTGTTTTTTTTTTTTATTTACTAAAAAAACGGCTTTAACGATTTTGATCAAACTTGGTATTTCATGTATGTGACCGTTTATGTGTATGTGACCACGATGCGACAGCCGACATTTCATATTCGGCCCCAATTTTTAGAGACGCTGGTATCTGATGCTTAAATTCCTGATACTCCACGCTCTCCCCCCCCCCCCCCCCCCCTCACTAATATTTTTAAAGTGAATGGGGTTAACATTTGTTCTCAAATGTGATTTGCTTGCAATGATTTTTTTTTATACCTGAAATAGTGCTAAGACGTTTGAAACTGAAATTAAACACTTGGAAAAAAATTATCTATTTTTTATGGATGATACATCAGAAATTAACAATTACTTTGCGGGGGGTAATGACCTAAAATTCCGAAATTTGGATTAATTAAATATTTATGAAATACTTTATTTCATAAAATATTAACAGCAACCAAAAAGTATTATTATAAGGTGCTGGATACATTCAAATGTTCAATTAATTCATTTGTCTTATCACTTCTGGTATTTTCCGTTAGGGGCGCTTCACTCGCCCTCTTTGCTAACTCATGATTTCTCATAATAGATTGAATTCTTGTTGTGTAACCACATGTTTTTGTGTTCCGTCTTCAAGAGTCTATGATAATACTGCCATTGTTTGCAATTGTTATAGTTTATTGTTTTTATTGTTTAAATAACCATTTTCTTTTCTTTTTTTATTTGATTATAAAGTTTATTATTAATTATAGTAAAGGAGTTTCTTTTTTTTATACATTTATTTCTATCTTTGCTTATTTTGAGTTTGTTAAAAGTGTGAAGTTTTCAGTTATAATTAAAGTATTTTAAGTACGATTAAATTGAAAATGGGTGGTAAAAGATCGATTAAAAAAAAGCAATTTAATTTTAGTATTAGAAAGGAATGTGTCAGTAATATTGTACCTATACCTTCAAATAAGTTTGTTTCTGGAAATATTAGTCAAAATGATACTATATTTGGTAAATTACGTAATACCCAGTGCACATCAATGTCGGTAATGGCAATTTGTTTCTCATCTGTCTCAAATATATTAGATTGGGGTGCCGACACCATCGATAAAATATTGCATTTAGGAAATCGTTTGCATGAATTTTCTATCGCTAATTTCATTGGAGTTGTACCAAACCCGCCATATTTGTGTGTAGATGAGGTTTGTATTAATAACATCGTAATTGATGATGTCATGGTTACTCCCACATTGATATTAAATGATTTTGATATGCAGGGAATAATTAACATAAATTTAGAAGAGGTCATGGCAAATTTTTTTCAAAGATATAATTATGGTGTATTTACCGGTAGCCTGAAATCAGTTGGCCTCATTAAAGTTGGTGATAAATTTTGCATTTTTGATCCTCATGCTTGTGATGATAAAGGTGTACATTATGCCACAGGTGCTGCTTTTGCGGGAATATTTAACAATTTGCAAAAAATTATTGAATTAATAAAACTAAATTTCTCAAACAATTCCAATGCCATCGATCTATTCACGATAGTTCCATTACAATTCAATGTTTGTGCTGATTCTGATGGTCTCATTAACGGGAGTCTGAGCGTCAGTAGTAATAGTGGCGTTACTGTAACAGCTAAGGTTAGAAATACAAAAAGAAAGGCCAGTTCATACTTACAGAGAATTAAAAAGAGAAAGATTGCTATGAAAAATTTGAGACATTCGGTAGAATATAAAGAAAAGGAAAATAAAAGGAATAAGATAAAAATGAATGAACTTAGAAAAGATGATAAATATAGGGAAAGGGAGAATATATTAAATAAGGCCATGATGAAAGAACGTAGAGCGAATGTTGAATATAGAGTGAGTGAAAGTGAGAAAAATAAGTCATTAATGAAAGAAAGGAGAGCGAATGTTGAATATAGAGTGAGTGAAAGTGAGAAAAATAAGTCATTAATGAAAGAAAGGAGAGCGAATGATGAATATAGAGTGAGTGAAAGTGAGAGAAATAAGGCGTTAATGAAAGAAAGGAGAGCGAATGATGAATATAGAGTGAGTGAAAGTGAGAGGAATAAGGCGTTAATGAAAGAAAGGAGAGCGAATGATGAATATAGAGTGAGTGAAAGTGAGAGGAATAAGGCGTTAATGAAAGAAAGGAGAGCGAATGACGAATACAGAGAACGAGAGCGTAAAAAAAATAAGGTTATGAAGAAACAACGTAGAGTGAATGATGAATATAGAGTGAGTGAAAGTGAAAGAAACAAGGCAAAAATGAAAGAAAGGAGAGCGAATGATGGATATAGAGTGAGTGAAAGTGAAAGAAATAAGGCAAAAATGAAAGAAAGGAGAACGAATGTTGAATATAGAGTGAGTGAAAGTGAGAGAAATATGGCATTAATGAAAGAAAGGAGAGCGAATGTATATAATAGAGTGAGTGAGAATGAGAGAAACAAGGCCATGATGAAGGAGCGTAGGAAAGATAACGATTATAGAATGAAAGAAAAAGAGAAAGATAAAATAATAAAAAGTTTACAAAGAGGGAATGATATATTTAAATTTAGACACAACCAGTACAATAGACTAATACAAGATGATACTTGCCTGTCAAAATTAAAATTGGAATTCATGAAATATAGAAATGATATACCGGAATATGTATGTTTTTGTTGCGAGGGGTTGTTTTTTAAACATTCTGTAACAAGTCTAAATGTTGAGGACTTGAAATCGAAAATGGGAGAAGGTGAATTTACGGAATTTCATAATAAAATTTATAACTATTCTTCAGCTTTTGTTTGCAAAACTTGTAAAAGGAACATATTAAAGTTACAAGTTCCGAAAATGGCTACCAGCAACGGAATGAAATTCATTACTTTACCAGACTGTATAAAAAAATTGTCTGCATTAGAGGAACGCCTCTGTAGTCCGTATATACCTTTCATGCAGATGAGATCTTTAAAAGCGTTTGCCATTAACCCTCAATTAGGAGTTAAAGGTTCGGTGGTAAATATCCCGATTGATATAAACGAATGTTTTCATACTCTGCCAAGAACGTTTAATGAAATGGCCACGATACAGTTACAACTGAAAAGACACATCCTTCATAAAACTTACTACATGTATGAAACAATAAGACCAGGTGTTGTTTGTGATGCTTTGAAATATTTATTGCAAACTCCTCTATATAAAGACAATGATATTAAAATAGATGAGAAGTATTTGCAGCAATATGAAAGGAACTATCATGAACAATTAGAATTTATCGTAGATAGAAATGACGAAATGAATAATTTAGATTACTTAAATATTAATAATGATTCTCTTTCTATTAACAATAATAGTGATGATGAGATTGGAGAAGAAGTACTATTGTTGGATAGGAACGAGATAGACACAAACAAGGTACACATTATTGCTCCTGGCCAATTTAAAAAACCTGTCCCCTGGCATACCATAAAAAACTTTGACGAGCTTTGTTTTCCTAAAATATTTGCTGGGCACCCTTTCGATTTACCTCGCAATGTGTCATACAGTGACCGGGCTAAATCAGAATGTAGGCGCGTCGATCGTAGGTCGTGTGTTCCTAGCCGGGTTCTTTTTATGGCAAAACAAAAACTTGAAAGACAATGCTTAGCCAATATTAACGTATGTCTTCGTAAAACCAAAAAACACAGTGCCAAGGTTACCGCTAATAATTTGATAAACCCTGAATTTGTTAACAATTTATTGCAAATAGATAGCGGGTATCAGGTAATTAAAGAAATCAGGTCAAGTCCGGCTTACTGGGAAATGAGGAAAAAAGATTTACTGGCGATGATCCGACAGTTAGGCAAGCCAACTCTTTTTTTCACCATTTCCGCCGCTGAAAGTAGATGGCCTGAACTGATCGTGGCCTTAGCGAAATTCGGTTTAAATAAAAATATCTCCCTCCAACAGGCTTTAGAAATGAGTGATTTTGAGAAAACTGATTTGATCAAAAATGACCCTGTAACGTGCGCAAGGTATTTTGATTACAAGATTTCCAAAATAATGAAACTTTTAACAGCCAATTATAGTATTTTTGATGATCACTATGCCATTGATTCTTTCCAACGCGTGGAATTCCAAATGAGGGGTTCTCCACATGAACACATGTTTCTGTGGCTTAACAATCCACCCGTGTATGATGAGGCGGACCCCCTTTCGGTAAAAAATGTAGTTGATTTTATAGATAAATTTATTACCTGCGAATTCAATGAGGACGATCCTTACATAGCCTTGCAGAAACACAAACACACGCACACATGCTACAAAGGTCGTAAAAATAAAAATATTTGCAGATTTAACATTCCGTTGCCTGTAATGCCCAGGACTACAATAATGGTACCTTTGTCTAAGGATGAAAAGACACCAGAGATAAAAGAAAATCTAAAACAAATTAATAAATTGATGAATTTCTTTTATAGAAAACACGAGATGGTTGAATTTTCTCAGATCTTAGAGAAACTCGATATGACCGAGGAACAATATATTAAGGCCTTGAGGTATTCTATTAACCAAACGCGCGTTTTCTTAAAAAGAACTAGTATGGAAGTAGGAATAAACTGTTACAATCGGGATATATTGCATTTATTTGAATCCAATATGGATATACAGTTTGTTCTAGAGGAATACGGTCTTGCTTCGTACATAATAAACTATATCGCGAAAGTTGACTCGGGATTGTCCAAACTGTTAAGAAATGCTGCCACTGATATGAATGAAGGTAATGAAAGGCTGCAAGACAAATTCCGCAAAATTTCAAATATTTTTCTAAACAGCAATCTAATGTCTGCTCAAGAAGCTGCTTACTGCTTACTCAGTTTACCTTTGTGTAAGAGCAGTAGAAAGGTGGTATTTATAAATACATCTCCTCGAAATGAGAGAGTTGTCATGATCAAGAATAAAGAGTTGCTACAGCAACTCCTACCTGATTCTGAAGATATCTACATGGAAGATATAATTCAGAAATATTGCAAGCGGCCAAAAAGTTTAGAAAATATATGTTTGGCGGAGTTTGTAGCTAGTTATTACAAAACGGGCATTTTCCGTAAACCGGAACATGATTCAAATGATGATGAATATGAAATGCCACTCAAACAAAGAATGAAGCCTACAGTAATTAGGTACCGTAGATATACATTAGCTCAGGATCCTGACAATTATTTCAGAGAGCAAGCATTATTACTGCTGCCGTTCAGGGATGAGGTAATGGAAATAGAAAATAAGAACCATTTCGCCCTTTATCATGAAAATTCTGAACTGTTGGAAACCAACAGAGAAAAATTTTCAATAAAGGGTGATGAGGTATTGGAAGAGGCACTAGAAATGTTCCAAAATAATGTTGTAAGTAATGATGATGATAGTGATGATATCGACCAACACGGCGAACTTGAGAACATAGATATTTTAGAGCAAGGTGGAAAAGCGGTTGGCAATAAACCAGAAATCAATAGATTTACATCGCCACAAAGAGTAACCACAGTGAAATTATATGAAATCATGTGCAGGTTAAATTCTGATCAAAGAGAATTTGTCATGCACGTGTTGCACAGTTTCAAAACTAACAAAGTTCCTCTAAAGATATTTCTGAGTGGATCGGCCGGTGTTGGTAAGAGTACAGTAATTAATGCTGTATATCAATTAATAACTCATTATTTTGATAACAGACCTGGTGCAGATAAAGATAAGATCGTAGTACTATTGTGTGCCCCCTCAGGTAAGGCTGCATTTTTGATTAATGGTGTGACACTGCATACTGCATTCGCATTACCTGTTACTCAGTTTTCGGGTAATATGCCTGCATTATCCAGTGACATTGCCAATACCATAAGGGAAAAATTATTTCACCTTAAATTGATAATAATAGATGAAATATCAATGGTTGGTAGCGGACTCTTATCCAGAGTAGACACCAGGTTGAGACAGATCAGAGGAATTAATGAACCCTTCGGAGGAATATCCGTGCTCCTCGTAGGGGATCTTCATCAACTTCCACCTGTTATGGACTCACCAATATATAAATTTACAAAAAACGAATTTTCCGTTATATTTAACAGAAATCCCTTATGGGATGAGTTTAAATTTTTCGAACTCACCCAAGTAATGAGGCAAAAAGATGAATCAGAGTTCATCGCTGTATTGAACAATATTGCACACGGGACAGTTAGTGACCATGATCTAAAATTGTTGAATACCAGGATAGTTGCACCAGATAACGTCCCGAAATCTGCAATCAGATTATTCACCAAAAATGTAGATGTAGCGGAATATAATGAAAAAACAATTAACCAACATCCGGGGCAAGAATTCATATCAGTGGCAAAGGATTCCATAGTTGGGAAAATGAATGACAATCAAAAGATCCGACTTTTGAATTCTTTACAGTTAAAAAAAATTACAGAGTTGAATGGTTTACCTCACGAATTGCGATTAAAACTAGGCATTAAATATATGATCACATCTAATATAGATGTCGAGGATGGCCTAGTTAACGGTGCCTGTGGCGAACTTGAGAAAATAATATTCAAGCCTCAATCTACAGAGCCTCATAAGCTGTTTATAAATTTTGGTGATACAGCTGTTGGTCGTAAGGCAAGGTCAGCTCAATATTCTTTCATGGAAAATGAAGATATCGCGTCATACCTGACGCCGATAGATAAGAGTAAACAAATTTTGAACGTATCAAATAAGCTGGGACAGCAAGTAGTTAGAGAGCAGTTCCCCTTGGTGTGTGCGGAGGCTTTAACTGTTCATAAAAGCCAGGGACAAACGTATAAAGAGGTATGTATCGACTTTAATAAATGCCATAGGATTACAAGATCTATGCTGTACGTATCCTTAAGTCGAGTAACATCCCTAAATGGTTTGTATTTAATCGGGAAAGTTAAAATTCCTCACCCACCAAGGAAGGACGATCCAATCCTCTCAGAAATGAACACGTTAAGAGATGATAAGAAGCTGCAAATTAGTTATAATAATTTAAAGGAACTTGATGGTTTGAAAATAATATACCAAAATGTGTTCTCTTTACTATCGAAAATTTATTGTATAACTAGTGACAAATGGTTCACGAGAGGACATGTACTCATATTTAGTGAAACACTGTGTACTGATAAAGACTACGTTGCCATTGAAGGTTTTACCGAAATAGTAAGGTTGACCGTCGAGAAAAATAAATGTAGAGGTATATCAGTTTTCGTTAAACATGGTCTACATATCCAAAATGTCCATCATGTCCGTGAATACAATGATAATGGTCACATAGACTTAATATCGTTCACCTTAAATAATTATAACATAATTTGTGGCTACAAGTCTCCAGCTGCCAGTAACCGTTTGTTTGAAGCAGCCGTAGAGCAGGTTTTTGCAAACATTTCTACCGATAAACAAATAATATTTATGGGCGATTATAACTTTGACATGCTTAG